>JAHRHZ010000277.1:12760944-12775489 GCA_024137785.1 Ginglymostoma cirratum | reverse complement strand
AGTTTTCCTGCTCCTATGATGCTGCTTGACCTGCTGTGTTCATCCAGCCCCATGCTTGTTATCTCGGATTCTCCAGCATCTGCAGTACCTTTTATCTCTGATACAAACATCTCAAGGTGCTTGTACCAGTGCTATCAGTCAATATCAGACCCTGAGCCAGATACAGAGAGATCAGGAGAGAGATCAAAAACTCGAGGAAATGAGGTAAGCCTTAAAGGGAGGAGGAGAGTTGGGAAGATTCAGGGCGGGAATTCCAGAATGTGGGCCATCTTTCCATCGCATGGCCTGCTCTTCAAGTCCGTAATTATCATGTGTTGGAAGGATTTTCTGGTCAATGCTTGATCTGTTTGGCCACTTCCTTGACCATTGAGTTCTGACGCTACGTTTCCTGAGTTCAAAACTAGAGCGCATAATGTTAAAAGGAGAAAGATTTAAAAGGGACCTGAGGGGCAACCTTTTCACACAAAGGGTGGTTTGTATGTGGAATGAACTGGCAGAGCAAGTGGCAGATGCAGATAAAGCCACAACATTTGAAAGACATTTGGACAAGTACATGAATTTACAGAGCTATGGGCCAAACGCATGCAAATGGGATTACTTTAGTTTGGGACGAGTTGGGCAGAAGGGTCTGTTTCCATGCTGTACAACTCTATTAAGTATACCATTGTACATAATGCTGTTCCCTTTCAGTATGCCCCCTCACTGGGACAGACTGGACCATCCTTACCTCACAGTCTCTGGCACATGACTGCTGTTTTCACTATGAAATTATGGTATTCACTACTACCTCCTTATGTTACAAAGCGAGGAGTAGAGACTGAGGGTTGCATCAGTCTGGTGGGCTGAATGACCTCATTTCCGCTGTAAACACTTTGTTACGATAATAACTTTAAGATAAGGAAGGGGTTAAAAAAGGCAGCTTTCCAAGACAGAGTCAGTTGCATTTTTTTTTTAATTTTGTTACTAAATTTACATTTTTTTTCCTGAATATCAATTTTTGCTGCATTAATATGCTACAGACCTCATGACGAAACAATCTGTATTTGTTCAGTGCTTGACATTCCAATGTACAAACAGATATCACACATCATAATACACAAGGGGCCAACTCCGAAAGAGCACCACAAGAATTCAGCACGAACCCATTGCATGGAAGGCACCTAAAGGTTTCAAGGGGGTGATGGATGGCATGACTGGAAATTTGTTACCTTCGCAAAATTGCTTAACCAAACAAGTTTTACGTCAGTCAGACTTAATGAGAAGACACTGTTGGTTTATAGCACCCATCTTATTTTCAAAGGTATAGCACCCTTCTCCTCTTCAAAGAGTGAAGAACAGCATGACTCAGGAGCAGGTCCTTCGGCCCACAAAGACTGTGCCTTCACCTTTTGTTCTGAAGCAGCAGGGGCTCAGAGAGAATTATGGTCCAAGCGTACCTCCCATGAGAGCCTCAGAAGGGTATCATCAAGGTCAAAGTTGGCCTTAACACAAGGCCTGCTCCAACAAAAGGCACTGGTTAGCTTATCATGTTGGGAGTGCACTGATGATATTTCCCTCCACCCCTCCTTCTTGGGTGATGGGCACAACGGTGGAATCTTCTGCCACTCCCACTAAGATCGGGGAATGCCCAACCTGGAGAGCCCACAGACAAAAAAACAAATTACAGCAGCATATTGCCCTCTGTCTCCTGCTTGCTGATGTCCAGTCGAACCAATCAATTTCAGTTGCAGTAATTACTTTCTAACCAACCCTGTTCAGACACACATCTGGAGCAGGGGAGACTCGAACTTGTGCCTCCTGGCTCAGAGGTAGGGACACTGCCACTGTGCCGCAAGAGGCCTCTCGATTTCAGTTGCACACTCAAAACTACCAACGGCGCGCACACACCCTTTAAATCCAGCTTCCCCATTTCACCCTGAACGGCTGTGCATTTCTAGTTCCAGTGCATGTACAGCAATCTTGTTCAATGTTTTGGTTTTAGTTTGGCCCCTGGGAGAATACAACATTGTGAGTCTGGGTGATGTTTCTGACCCAGCCTCATTCAAAATGATACATGAATACTTGTTCGCTTATTGATACAGAAAGCGTATGCCAGCACCCTATATGTGCGCTAACTAGGAATTAGGCAGCATGTAGAACTTTGCATTCCGACTTATGATTCCCCTCCCCTATATAACAGCCGAGCAAGTGGAGTAGACACAGTACATTACCATGTGTCAGAATACAGCATGTGGCACAGTGGTATAGGATATTGTGGCAGTACATGTACAGTAGCATTTAGGAAGAGGTAGAAATTCCTTTTAATACATATTTGTTAGTCCTAAAGGTCAGTAGCCCCACAATTTAATAACTCCAGTATATACGACTGTGTTTGTCGCTCCATTTTAACACTGTGGTGGTAGGGGAGGAAGGCTTTGGCGGGGTTTATTTACAAGGCACTTTGAACATAGTGCAGAAACACAGGGAAGATAACACCCCCACCCCTCCCCAGGATAGCTGATGAAATAAACTCAAGCTCAGGTCAAACAGGTTGACTTTCCGGAAGACAAAAGGGGCAGAGAGGCTTTAGGAAAGCAGCTTGAACTCACTACCAAGAGTGTTGGGGAAAAAGGAGTGCGGGATACGTGTGAGAAACTAGAGGCAGAGGTTTCCAGGTTGCAGGACACTAATGGAGGTGAGGAAGATCGAAACCACGAAAGGAAATGAAATTTAAACTTCTGCTAAAAGGAGATAAGAAGCTGGGATTTTTCATCTTGAACTCATCAGAATTTGAAGGTGAGAAGGGAGGGCCAGCATGAGAAGAGGGTGCTGATTGGTTGGGTCATCATTGACACAAAGATGCAGCAAGGGCAGTTAATTGTACATGTTAATCCTTGGAGCAGGCAGCCAGATTCTGATTGGTCAGGGCTGTTGCCATGGGGTTGCAGCATGGAATATTTGATTTTCAGGCTGTTGGGTGGATGGGGGTGTGAATCTAGAAGCAATGCAAGTCAGCGGGGACAGGATGCAGGTAGTTGGGTTTGGATGAGCTGGAACTAGGGAGGGTAGAGGTTAGCCAGGTAGTAGATAGTCAGGCCTGGTGTATAACATGGGGCTCCTCTTGCCCCACTCCCAGCCTCCCCATCCCCAGTTTATGTTTAATGGAAACAATGTGACATTGGTTTTAGGATACATTAACAGGGAGAATCTTTCCACATTGGGGGAAAGAACATTAACTAGAGGTTGTCAGTGCAAGATAGTCACCAAGAAACCTAACTGGGAATTCAGAAGAAACCCTTTCATCCAGAAAATGGATTTGCAATTTTATATGAGGTGCAACTGAAGCAAACGCCATGTGAGAAAAGAAAAACTCTTTTCACACAGTGTGTAAACAAGGTGTAGAGCTGGATGAACACAGCAGGCCAAGCAGCATCAGAGAAGCAGGAAGGCTGATGTTTCAAGCCTCGACCCTTCTTCAGAAATTCTGCTGCTTGGCCTCCTGTGTTCAACCAGCTCTACACCTTGTTATCTCAGATTCTCCAGCATCGGCAGTTCCTGCTGTCTCTCACATAGTGAGTAGTTAGGGTATGGAATGCACTGCTGTGAAACATGGTGGAGGCAGGTTCAATCAACGCATTCAAGTGGGGCATTGGATGACTATTTGGATATTACTGGTGTGCAGGGATTTGGGGAGAAGGCTGGAGATTGGCACCAGGTAATAGAACCAGTGCAGGTGCTGAACGGCCTCCTGTGCTGTAAAAACTTTGTGACTCTGTAGAGTGGTGATTAGTGGAAATCTCTATCATGGGGAGTGGTTGAACTGAGGAGTATAGATGCATCTGTAAGGATAAAATTACAGGTAGGGGCAGGAAAATAGAAGGTTATGCAGTGTACTTAGGTGGGGAAAGATGGCAGTAGAGGTTCTAATGGAACTCATACATCAGCACGGACAGATTGGGCAAAATGGCCCGAACCTGTGCTGTAAGTACACCCTATAATTATCCTGGTGCTCTATGGCATGATGGAAGACTCCAACAGTTCACGTACAGCCATTTTATAATCATTTTTAATTCATCGTTTTCTTTTCAGACCAAAGTTATGACAGGATCTTTGGATCCAGCACATGGCGCAACCCGCATCAATCCCTCCAAGACAGCAAACTCTTTCTGGCAGGCGACTCCACAAGATGGCTGCAGTCCATTTGCAATCCAAGGGGACGAAGTGTCAACGGGGCCATTCGGCCCTCAGTTTGTCGTACTCGCCCAATTCCCACCCCTGCAGGCTCATACCAGTGGAAATCACAGTGGTGGCCATTCGGACAGGGTAAACTGGGACAATTTTCCTCTCCATTGGCTGTGTCAGACTGAGTGTACTGGGAGCGCAGCCAAGCACGGAATGGTCCAACTTGCAACCAGCCTAGTTCCACACCAACTCAGATAGCAGTGAAGTTAATCAAGGGAACTCTTGGCTGAGACAGCCCAGAATAGGTTGTGCACAAGAACAATTAAAATGGCTTCCAAATGGCCAATTAATTTGGGAACCTGAGACTACTGACCCTTAAAGTGAATACGAATTTCTAGCCCCTGCCCAAGACTTAATAGATCTAATCCAATGCTTTCCTCTCTTTTTTTAAACAAAAATATTTATATACACAAAGGCATCTTAAACTGAAATAAATTATGCCAACACTCAACCAAGAAGCATCTAAAAATAACAACTCCATAAATTACTTTTTTGTAACAAAAAAAGTCAAGCAACACAGTTTAATACAGTTTTGGCATTTTGAGATTAGCACCATTTAAAACTTGGTTTGAGAAGAATCATTTCTGTCACAGTAAAAGCAGGAGGAAGTGGATCGAGGGTTAAAGGACAACTGGTATGAACTGACCCGCTATTTCCCCAAAACTGAAACGGGTCTGTAGCAATTCTGTAAAAATTGATTTACCCCATTTTATTTTTACGTCAATATATATTAGATTTGTAAATTTCTGATTCTTCTGATAGTGAGCAACAAGGTGCTACACCTATTGGAAAAGTAACGTTTGCCCTTTTGAAAAGGCCATCGACGCTTCGCTCTATTATTAGGCTACACACTGATTTTTTTTTTGTTGCCCTGATCACGGATGTGGAGAATCGAAAGCTTTATATTTCAGGCACCCAAACTCGGTACTGACCACCATCCTGTCAGGTTAGAGGCAAAAGAAGGTTCCCATAACTGTTCTCTCCCCGTCTCAGGCCTTCAAACCTCAAGGAAAACTGCCAGCCATTCATCAGGCAACTTGCCCGTCCATGAACCCCACTTCCCTTCCAAAAGGCCACAGCTTCAATCTCTGAGGGTTCTGGTCTGTTTGTCTCTCAATTCGCACGTCAACCACCTTCTGATTTCCTTCAGGTATGTCAGCAGGAACAGTGTTGAATACGCTGTTTCATGAATCCCTTACAGTGTGGGAAGAGGTCATTCAGCCCCGTCAAGCCCATACTGACTCTCTGAAGAGCATCCCAACCAGACTCACTCCCTACCCTATCCCCGTAACCCTGCATTTACCATGGTTCATCTACCCAGCCTGCACATAACTGGACTCTATGGGCAATTTAGCACGGCTAATCCACCTAAACTGCACATCTTTGGACTGTGGGAGGAAACTGGAGCAGCTGGAGGAAACGCACGCAGACTTATTAATTTAAAATAATTGGTAGTTCAGCCAATTGTTTTTACCAGAGAGGCCTTGGCTTCACTTTTGATAGGATATGCTCCGGATGCTGCTGCAGGTAGTCAGTCATAGCAATGTTGCATGGGAACTCTGTACAGGCAAGGGCCTCTTTGCCCTGGGGTCCTTTCCTGCCAGTGAAGGAGGCCATTCAGCCCACTGTGTCTGGGCCAGCTCTTTGGAGGAGTGATTAATAAGTCTTACACTCTCCTCTCGTCTGTCTCATCTCTTCCCTCCCTTGAGTGGCTACTCAACTCCCTCTCAGAAGTGACCATTGAATCTATTTTCACCGTCTTTTCAGGAAGGTTTTTTTAAAAAACAAATATTCATTCATTCACAGGATGACGGCGTCGCTGGCAAGGGGAGCATTTATTGCCCATCCCTAATTGCCCAGTGGGCACTTGAGAGTCAACCACATTGCTGTGGGTCTGAAGTCACATGTAGACCAGACCAGGTAAGGATGGCAGCTTCCTTCCCCAAAGGACATTAGTGAAACAAATAGGTTTTTCCCCCACAATCAGCAATGGGCTCATGGTCATCATTAGATTCTTAATTTCAGTAGTTTTTCAATGGAATTCAAATTCCACCATCTGCCATGGCAGGATTTGAACCTGGGTCTCCAGGTCTCTGGATTAATAGTTTAGCAATAATGCCATCACCAGCCTTATGGTTGAGAAAAGATTGCAGTGACAATTGCAGGGTTGGATTTGTCCTGCTTTCCATGGACAGAATAACACCACTAGGTCATGCCTCCCGAAATGTGTTCCAAACTCCTGTTTTAAAACAAAAACTCTCCTTATCTCTCCTCTGGTTCTTTTGCCACTAACTTACACTGGAGATAGTTTGAATGGAGGGATGGTGGAGTCAAGCATTGAAGGCACAAAGAGAAGCCCATTTTCCAAACTGGGATTCCAATGGTGTTCTGGATAGTCACAAATTTGATCAAAAATATAATCAAAGTCATTAGGTAATTCATTCTTTAATGCAAAAATTATGGCTATTTGGTTAAGAGTTGGAATCTTATAAAGAATTACTCCATCTCTTAATTTTGACCTTTAGTCACTAATTTGGCCACCTTTCACCTTGCCCTTGGAAGTAACTCTGATAGAATTTTGCAAACCCCTGTCAACTCCACATTGCAAGCACAATGTTGGCCATGTCTTAAATCACATGGTAGTCTGAAAACAAAACGTTCTGGGGAATCCATGGGTCAGGTTTGGGAGGGTTGGAAAGAGTCAAAATCCAAATTTTAGACTGTTTGCCCAGTTTCCCAGATGGTATAGCTTTCTCAGCAATTAGAGGGATTTACTGCTGGTGAAATGGGCAAATGTAACTGGCTGGGGTGAAATGGAGCCAATGTTCACGCCTAGGTAGATCCACAGACTGACTCAAGGCAGCTGGGGATTGAATATTCCATCTCATTTCATCCTGAGTACAAATAAACTTTTCCATCGCTTGAAGGGAAAGGCTTTTTGATAAGAGTAGACAGTTGGATGGGTTTGGAGGTGGGGGGGGGAGGATGTGGTAGTGGGGGGTGGGGTATGTAAGGGAGGAAGGGCATGGCAGGTAGGAGACTCGGGGAGTATACATGCTAGCATAGACCATTTGATGGACTGAATGGCCTGTTTCTGGGTTGTAGACTCATTGTATTTCTACATAAGCGGAGCACATACGCTAGCATAGACCACTTTGGTGGACTGAACGGCCTGTTTTTGGGGATTGTAGACTCTCTGTACTTCTACACAAATGAATGCCAGTGGTATCCTGCTGCAAACAGAGACACACCAGCAGGCGATCAAGCTCTGTGCATCAGGGTGGAGCCTTGGGCTAATTGCCACATACATCCACCACTCGGTTACAGGTAGGCATCACGCTAAAGATTTCACTGTAGACCCTGAATCCAAGTAGGGGTTAGTTAATTTTTCAGCAGTCAAAACATAAGTTGATGGTTTTCTTTTTTGAAAAACAAACTAGCTGATAAAGGGTCAATCTACCAGATTTAAGGGCATTTTTAATGCATTGCTTCAATGAGGCCACAGGAAAAAGTCAGCCTGAAGCCCAAGCAGTATTGAATATAGTTTCTTATTTTGCTTTGTCAGCTTCATTACCAAGGCAGCAGTGTCAAGGGACTGGCTCCAAATCCTTAATGTCATCTCCTGGTTCAACACTTCACTTGCAAATGCCTGTGTGTTAGGAGACTGAGGAAGCAGGTCATAGGTTGAATCTTATTGGAGAAAGGACGCCTCTCGAAGGGTGGAGTTTTGGTGCACCAGTCCTCTGCAACAATCGGGGATTACTGGGAAGAAGACTCTCCTAGCCATCTACCATCAGAGCAGAACAACTGTGGAATTTAGAATGACCCAGAGATAACCACCACCGACTTGGCCTCTTCAAAAGGTCATAAGACTTGAGCCCCACAAGGGCAGGAATTATTTTATTGTTATTCTCACACAATAAAAAAAAAACATCTGCAGCATGAATAATAGAGACAAAAGGGAATACAAAAAAAAATGTGCATTTTGCATTAAAAAAAACATGACACAGAGAAATTAGTGGGGCACGCGTTCTGAGGTTTAGCTGTTGAAACAGACAGGGCCAACCTCAAAACCAAACTTCTGCTGGTGCTCTCCGAAGTCAGTCACAGCGACGTCTTTGATGGGCAGGTCAACAACTTGCGGAGATTCAATCTCCAGCATAGTGTGGTCAGTGCCCTTCCTCAGCTGCAAGGGAAAACAGGACGCAGTGTTAAAGGAGAGCGGATTTGAGTAAAACAGCCGCGTGCTCAGACAGAACATGAGGATTCCCAAGGGAAAAGGGGACGGTGCGCCAAAGCTTTTGGCCTTACGTCCGTCAGGACAGACATAGGTAAACTGTTTCAGTGGAGTTGTCTGACGCATGAATTATTGGTCGGGTAACGGGGAGGGGGTAGGGGAATATCAGTCCACCAACAGTGCTTTGTAACCTTTTACCAGCTAAATCCAACTTCCTGACCCAAGTTGACAAAACGATGGGAGGCATGGATAGAATGGACAGTCGCAGTCTCTTTCCCGGGATAGAAATGACAATTGCTAGGGGACATAGGTTTAAGATAAAACAGGGGTAAGTTTAAAGGAGATGAGAGAAGCAGGTTTCGTTTCCAAACGGAGGGTGGTAAGCGCCTGGAATGCACTGCCAGAGGGGGTGGTGGAGGCGGCTAAAATAGCAACATTTAAGAGGCAACTTGACAAACGTACGAACAGGCAGGGAATACAGCGATACGGCTTGTGTAGATGCAGAAAGGTTTTTAGTTTAGAAAGGCATCGTGTGCCATCACAGTCTTGATGGGCCAAAGGGCCTGTTCCCGTGCTGAACTGATCTTTGTATCGAATAGTGCAGCAACCCCCCATTTCCATTTCCAACCTGTCGGAGCTAAACAGTTGAGTATTTGACCTGTGCTGTTGGCATAAAGTCAGCTGATTCTCCCCTCCCCTTACCCTGGGGGAGTCAGCTGACTTTATCCCAACAGCACAGGTCAAATACTCAACTGTTAACCTCCGACAGGTTGATCCCCTAGTCAGAAAAATTGTTGCTTACTTTACAGCCATCATAGATGGCACTGATATACGGGGTCTTGGAGTGCGACAGCTCCTCATCGTTGGCTCCTAGGAAGCGCACTGCCTTCTTGTGGCTCTTTGCAGCAGCATCGTACCAACCAATGGACTGCTGGCAATTGTAGGTGAACCTCTGCCGGGCTGTGGCACTCAGGAGGCGCAGGAAGGTCATCTGGACCACATGGACAGGATTGCCATCAGCGTCGGTGTACATGAGCTGGGGAGAGAGAAGACACACGCTCAAAGAGGAGTATAGGGAAACCACATGGCAAAGTTACATCAACGTTGCCTTGGTTGGCAATGGATTCCTTCTGTGTGCGGTTGAGGGACAGGCTAAGTAGGCAGCCGAGGAAGAAAGGGCTAGGAGGTTTTGCTGGAGGGATGAGATGGAGTAAGGCAGAAGGAGGCTCAGTGTGCAGTATAAATAGCAGCATGGACCAGATGAGCTGAACGGTCTGTGTTTGCGAGGGCAATTAACCATAGTCATTAGTTGAATTGTTACAGTATATTGGAAAGGATACATTTTTTAATGTAAACTAAGAAATGGAAGGTTAGACCTTGCCATATTGTAGAGAATGTACCAGTGTGTCTGTGATTGTTTTTTTCTAATGACTCAAAGGTCAAGAGTGGAACCGAATGTGGTGTTCACTTCATGGTTACACAAGGTCATGTAACTTTTGGAGAAGGTGGATTTGATAACTATTGTGAGAAAGGTAGTGATGAACTGCCTTCTTGAACCGCTGCTGTCCTTGACATCCATGTTGTGCCCTTAGGGTGGGAGTTTGACCCAGAGACACTGAAGGAACGGAGATATATTTCCAAGTTAGGATGGGAAGTGACTTGGAGGGTTATCTGCAGGGGGTGGTTTTCCCATGTATCTGCTGCCTTTGACATTCTAGTTGGAAATAGTCATGGGTTTGGAAGGTGCTGCCTAGGGAACCTTGGTCTGGAGTCACATACAGATCAGCAGCAAATCAGATGGGATTTTACAACAATCGGCAATGATTTAAATGGTCACCATTGCTGAGATTAGCTTCTAAATTCCAGATTTATGAATTGAACTGAATCTCCACCAGTTGCCGTGCAATTTGAACACGCATCCTGGAGCATTAGTCTGGGATTACCACCGCACTACCACCTAATCCTCGCTTGGTCTACTCCAGCTTGCATCCCTTCCTGTGAGGAGCAATGTACTCAGTTACATATTTATTTGACCTTCTGCAACACTTGCAATGAGTTCTCTCTCCCTCTTTCGCACTCTAATGCGTTAACTCTTTCTTATGATACATGTGATAAATTGTCAATATTGGGAATTAAAGGCACAGTCTTATTCAGGAAATCTTACCTGCTTGCCTCGCTTGAATTTGCTGAACCAGGTTCCAGGTTTGTCCCTTTGCCAAGATGAAACTTTAACCTGGAAAAGTCAGAGTGTGTGGACATGACAGTGGCTGTCAGAGACAGTATGACATGAGGTTAGCATTGCATCAGCCCTAGCGCAGACAGACAGGGGTTAGTCACTGAATGGGTCACACTCAGAAATGGACAATAAACACTACAAACTGCATCAGTTCCAGTTGTTAAATTTAATAGGAGGATTACCAGGTGCTTCAGAAAGCAAGGGTTTGAAATGTTTGCCATTTGTAGTTGGCATTGCCACAACGAGGGGAGGTTTGATACACAGGCAGAGGAGGTCCCTGCTTTCCCTTTGAGTGTCCCATTACTATGTCCTGATATTCTCTGAGGCACAGGGGTAGTCCATTGCCACTGGACAGATAATCGAGAGCTCCTTTAACGCAAAGTCCACGACGCAAGGACGATGTGAGAAAAAAAACCTTTCACTCGGTGAGTTTTGAGGGTCTGGAAATGCCTGGCAGTGTGACGGAGGGCATGTACAATGGGGGAGTTCAAGACAACAGGAGATGAAATAGTGTGCAGGGGTATGGGGATAATGCAGGAGACTCGCATTAGAGAATGGAGCTAGTACAGTAACTGATGGGCTGAACAATCTCCTTCTGTGCCATAACAATTCTGTGATTCTGTCTGGGTATGCTTCCAGCTGGTCCCTACTGCCCAGTGTATTTGTGAAACAGTTCATCCGTCAGAATCCGAGAGGTTACCTGGTGGAGCTCTTTAAAATTACAAAAGCAAGTATTAACGTATAGTTAAAAAAATTACTTCCCATTAGGAGGAACAAACCTCCAGTACAGCAGTAAAGTTATCCATCAATCCATCAGGAATGGAGAAGCAATTTCTTTACTCAAGAGTGTTGGGGCGGGGGGGTGAAGGGGGGTGGTGCAGAATGTGTAACTGGTTACTCAGAGGGAGTGGTTAAGGCGAACAACAGGGCTGCATTCATTTCAGAAGCTAGACAGACACATGAGGGAAAAACACCATTAGTTGTAGGAGCAGAAGTAGGCTGTTTGGCCCATCAACAAGATCACAGCTGATCTCATTATCCTCAACTCCACTTTCCTGCCTTTACCCCATCAGAAATCTGTCTACCCCTGTCTTGAATAGACCCAGCATCGACAGCCCTCTGTGGTAAAGAATTCCACAAATTCATTCCCCTCTGAGAGAAGAAATCCCTCCTCCTTTCTGTCTGAAAGGAGCAATCCCTTACTCTGAAATTATACCCTCTGGTCCTAGGCTCTCCCACAAGGGGAAACTACCTCTCCACATCTACCCCATCAAGCCTTCTAAATATCTTATTATATTTTAATATGGTCACCTATCATTCTTCTAAACTTCAATGTACAAGCCCAACGTCCTCAACATCTCATACGAAAAGCCCTTCAATTCTTGAAAGGACTGAAAGGATATTAACACAGGGTAAAATGAAGAGGGAGGATAAGCAGGAACATAACAGCATTATGGACCAACAAGGCCTTTATTTTGGGGCTGTAAATTTTAAAAACAATTTTTGAAAAAATTAACTAAAAATGTTGAAGTTGCTGCGCAGCAAGCATTGCTGTTCAGAACGAATTAATGACTGTGGAAAGCACTCTGAGTGCAAATAATTGCGAATATTTCTTTCTGTAATGTGTAGAACTGACTGAGAAAGAGAAGGAGAGGGCACACTGAATAGCAGTAGGCAGTTGAGTGAGTGAATAAAGAGGGCCTGGAAACACCACGGTTTGTATTCAACTGTGCGCGGTGTTCCATTGATAGATCCATTCTGATCCCACCGCACCATGTAATGTCCCTGCTGACTTACCCCTTCAGTTCTCTTGTCAGGGAAAATACAGGTTTCTCCACCTGCAGTGAAGTTACAGAAGACCTTAAAGGAATCCTTGGAGCAGCCTTGATTGGGGTCGATCCAGTAATTGCCTGGGGGGGGAACAACAAGCAGCTTTTAACATCTCAAAAGGTCGTATCATCATGAATGAAATGGGCGCACTCACTTTAAACAGGACAAATGCAATAATTGCATTCATTTTAAGAGGGCTGGAATACATCAGCAGAGATGTACCACTGAGGCTGTATAAGGCTGTGGTCAGAATGTATTTGGAAATATTGTGAGTAGTGTCTAAGTAAGGATATGCTGTCATTGCAGGAGGTTTACAAGAATGACCGCAGGGATATATGAGCAGCAACTGAGGACTCTGGGTCTGTACTCAATGGAAGTTAGAAGGATGAGAGGGAATCTCTTTGAAACTTACAGAATACTAAGAGGCATGAATTGAGTGGACATGGAGAAGATACTTCCACAAATAGGACCTGAGAGCACAGCCTCAGGTTGAGGGGACGTTCCCTTAGAACTGAGATGAAAAGTTTTGTTAGCTAGACAGTGGTGAATCTGAGGAACTGATTGTCACAGAGGGATGTGGAGGCCAAGTCGTTGAGTGTATTTAAGACAGAGAGAGATAGGTTCTTAATTAGGAAGGGGATCAAGGGTTACAGGGGGAAGGCAGGAGAATGGGGTTGAGAAACATATCAACAATGATTGAAAAGCGGAACAGATGGGCCGAATGGCCTAATTCTGCTCTTATGTCTTATGGCCTTAAGGTCTAAAGGTCACATAGACAGATCTTTGCAGGTGCAAGTTGAAAAAATGTTTCTGAAAACAAACTAGTTTCCTTTGGGCTTCAGAAATAGAGCACAAAGTGCAAAAAGAAACAAGGGAGCTCCCACAGATCCTTATAAATTACTGTTTAGGGCCCAGCTAGAATATCATGCTGCATTCTGGTCACCACAATCCAGGTGACCACATGAAGGGCTTGCAGGGATGCCTTACCAGAATGGTCTCAGGTATGAGGGACTTCCGGTCATGTTGAGAGACTGGAAAAGCAGAGGTTCTTCTCATGAAGGCAGAGAAAGTTAAAGGGGGGGATCAATAGAAATGGTCAAAATCACAAGGGGTTTGAACAGAGTTGGCAAACAGGTTTCCATCGGCCAGGGGAGGACATGGAAGAAAGATCACCAACAGGAGCAATGGGGTGAACTGACATGAATTTTTGTTCATAAATAGCACGGCAAGTTTTGACTTTGACCATAGAATCCCTACAGTGTGGAAACAGGCCATTCGGCCCAACAAGTCCACACTGCCCCTCCGAAGAGCATCCCACACAGACCCATGCCCTTAATTTTCCATATCTAACCCACCTAACCTAAATATCCCTGGGCACTATGGGCAATTTAGCGTGGTCAATCTACATAGCCTGCACAGTTTTGGTCTGTGGGAGGAAACCAGAGCACCCGGAGGAAACCCACCCAGAATGTGCAAACTTCACACAGACAGTTACCTGAGGCGAGAATCAAACCTGTGTCCCTAGCGCTGTGAGGCAGCAGTGTTAACCACTGAGCCACCGTGCCACCCACCTGAGAGGCTGGTGACTGAGGATTCAAAAACAGCTAGGGAAAACATGTGTAAAGCTCTAGGGAGAATATTCCTGTTCCATGTGAATTTGGAGCAATGTAAGTCATTCAGCTCCCTTTCCCAATCCCGGGCCTGTTCTACTATTTGATAAGTTCACAGCTGTCTTGATTGTGGATTCCGCTCTACGGTCCTGTCTATGCCAAAACCCTTTGATACAACAACTTCGAGAACTCGCCACACCCTTAGCCTGGTTGTTCCAGTACGGCTACAACACTGGCCCCTAACTGACAATGTTTATCCTTGTTTATCCTTAATAACAAGCATGGGGCTGGATGAACACAGCAGGTCAAGCAGCATCATAGGAGCAGGAAAACTTGACGTTTCGGGCCTCAACCCTTCATCAGAAATGGGGGAGGGGAAGAGGGTTCTGAAATAAATAGGGAGAGAGGGGG
>JAHRHZ010000277.1:12734879-12755944 GCA_024137785.1 Ginglymostoma cirratum | reverse complement strand
CCTTTTATCTCTAACCCTTGTTTATCCTTATCCATGTTTATCCTTTCCGCAGAAAGCAGGACAAATCAAACCCTGCAATTGTTACTCCAGTCTACTCTTAATCATAGGGAAGGTGGTGGCCTTAGTGGTATTATTGCTCGACTAATAATCCAGGAGCCCTTGTAATGTTGTGGGGACCTGGGCTCGAATCCTACCATGGCAGATGGTGGAAATTGTAATTCAACAACTATCTGGAATTAGGAGTCTAATGATGATCAAGAATGCATTGTTGATTGTTGGGGGACAAATCCATCTAATTCATTGATGTCCTTTAGGGAAGGAAACTTTCATCCTTACCTGCTCTGGCCTACATGATCCAGTTGATCTGATTGTCACTTAACTAATAATAAATAAATGTACTAAACGTAATAAATGCTGCCTGGCCAGTGACGCCCACATCCCATGAATGAATATAAAATAAAACCAGCAAAAGAAGTGAAGGGGCACTTACTCTGCACTAACTTGTTCTTCAATTAGAGGTGTGGATTCCACCAGGGCACTCTGTTCCTGACCTCATTACATGGAGAAAAGACTTGATTTTAAGGTGGGGTGATTGTGACTGTGCCTGACATCGAGGCAGCATTTGACCAAGTGTGACATCAAGGAGCTCGTATAAAACATATAAAACTTTATATTTTACATTTAGTTTAGTTTATAAACTCTTAAGAGGTAAGCTAATTGCAGGGTTAGATTTGTCCTGCTTTCTGCGGACAGGATATACATGGGTAACATCCCACAAGGTGAATCAGAACATTGAAATCCTTCAGAAGCGTTTCTCCCTGCGACTCCTGAAACACACACTCGCAGCAATGCGCCGGCATCTCCTGATACTACAATTAAGCCTACCCCAGCTCAGAGCCTCCCTCTCCCAGATCCGCAAAGGACCTCTCCTGTTTTTTATTCTTCGCAGGATCCGCAACCTGAACTCACAATTCTACTCGGCTTTATTGGACACTAAAAACCGAAAGCTCTCCACCTATCTTCTCCTTTATCCATCTTCTATCCGCCTCCCCCTCTCTCTCTATTTATTTCAGATTCGCCTTCCCCTCTCCCATTTCTGAAGAAGGGTCTCGACCCGAAATGTCAGCTTTCCTGCTCCTCTGATGCTGCTTGGCCTGCTGTGTTCATCCAGCTCCACACCTTGTTATCCCACAAGGTGAATGGCATGTTTCCGTGAGGTTGGGGATTTCAAAACTAGGGGGCATATTTTTAAGGTGAGACGAGAAAGAGTTTTAAAAAAGTCATAAGGGGCAATTTCTTTTACACCGAAAGTGGTTCATGTGTCGAATGAACTTCTGGGGAGAAGCGGTAGATGCAGGTACAGATACAATATTTAAGAGACATTTAGATAAGTAACCATGAATAAGAGATACTTGGAGGGATATGGGCCAAGCAGGTGGGACTAGTTTAGTTTGGGATTATGGTCAGCATGGAATGGTTGGGCTGAAGGGTCTGTGTCCGTGCTGTATGACCTTGTGACGCTAAAACTGGAGTCAGTTGGAATCAGGAGGGACAGCTGGGAGAAAATCTCTCTTGGTTGGAGTCATACCAAACAGAATTAACGTTTGAATCAATAGGTCCTCTCCAAATGTCATTTCTGTTTTACCATCAAATAATTGCTACAATGAGGTGCAGTTTTGAAGAAGTGTCACACTGGACTCGAGACGTTATCCATTTCTCACTCCACAGGTGCTACCAGACCTGCTGTGTTTATTTCTCAGATTTCCAGAAGTCTACTTTTATTTTAGCGTCTGATTTAGCTTATTTCTCAATTTTAATATTTTTAATTTGATCTGAGCTGCCTCCACAAGCTAACTGCTTTTTTGCTGAGCATTCAGTCACCTACGAGCTGTGGGAGGCGCTATCTTTCAGGTAAGACATTAAATTAAGTGTTGCTTAGGCAGGTTTTTGTTGATCAATGAGGAGTGGGAATATTCAAGAAACATCATCCGCAACTGATCATTCTAACCTGCTCCATTTGTGGGATCTTGCTGTGCTGCACTTACCCAATTCAGAGGGACTGCATTCCAATCATTCCCTGCATGTCAAGTGACTTGGTTTGTTTCTGACTTTACAAGTACACATCTTTCTCCCAAACAGCTTGATTTCCCTTCAGATGTGAACAGCCATCCCCCTCTCTCAGAGCACTAAAACAAAATGGTATTTTAACAGCAATTTATTGCAGCTAGCTTTTAACAATAAAGTGTAAACGCCAAACGGCTTATGCCAGTCTTGTTCGTGATTTCAAACGATGCAGGCTGTCCTTTTGAATCGCTTGATTCTGAGAGCATTGCCTGGCACTTCCAACACAGGCCATCTGACTCAAACACCCTTCACCTCTGAGGGGTGGTACGTATTCAACCTGATAGGCCGAATGTCACAGGCCACCTGTGGGTGTGATATCAGGTGGGTGGACCTGAAGATTCGGCTGTTGCATTCTTGAGGCCACCAATAAGCCCCTGGGTGGAGTGGTGTTTTTAGAAGGCACTTTCTCAGGGCCCAGTGGGGCCGGTAATTAGGTGTTAAGTGCCCAATTATAAACCTCGCCCTGCCTCTGCTCTAATTTTTTAAACTCTGTCATGGGATGTGGGAATCACTGGCTGAGTCAGTATTTACTGTCCATCCCTAGTTACCCTTGAGAAAGTGGTGGTGAGCTGCCATCTTGGACTGCTGTAGGTAGACCCGCAGTGCCCTAAGCGAGGGACTTCCAGGATTTTGACTCAGTGACACTGCAGGAACAGCACCATATTTCCAAGTCAGGATGGTGAGGGGCTTGGAGGGGAACTTGCAGGGGCCTGGTGTTCCCCTGTATCTGCTGCCCTTGTCCTTCCAGATGGAAGTAGTCATTGGTTTGGAAGGTGCTGTCTGAGGAGCACTGGGTGAGTTGTTACAGTGCAGCTTGTAGATAGCTCACATTGCTGTTACTGAAATGGTGGAGGGAGTGGATGCTTATGGATGTGGTGCTTACCAAGCGGGGGCTGCTTTGTCCTACATGATGTCGAGCTCCCCGAGTATTGTTGGGGCTGCATCCACCCAGGCAAGTGGGGAGTATTCCATCACTTAACCATTAACTCATAGGCAGAGCGATGGGACGTTGTTCCAGACATAAGAACATAAGAAACAGGAGAAGGAAGAGGCCATTCTGCTCCTTAAGCCTGACCTACCATTCCACAAAATCATGACTGACCTATGCTAGGCCTCAACTCTATGTTTAGAATCCCTACAGTGTGGAAACAGGCCCTTCGGCCCAACAAGTCCACACCAACCCTTGCAGCATCCCACCCAGACCCATCCCGCTATAAGCCACACACCCCTGAACACTACGGGCAATTCAGCACGGCCAATCCACCTAGCCTGCACATCTTTGGACTGTGGGAGGAAACCGGAGCACCCGGAGGAAACCCACGTTTGTACTAGCTCCGCCTTCACCAGCTCTCCCTCCCCCTCCATCACTCCCTCCACTATTCCCTACCTTCCTCTTTCCCCCAATGCCTCTCTTCCCCTGCCGCACTCATCCCACTCTCTCCTCAAAGCCGTTCAACCTTTCCCGCTAAGCACTTCCCCAACCTTCCATTTTAATATGACAATCTTATAAATATTACAATAAGTTACAATTTATTCAGCAGCTTTGCTGGGAATGATTAATAAATTCACTGAACGGGTGTAGATGAGAACTGTTTGATCTCAACCCCTTATTATAACTTCACAAATGAATTAGCAAGTGAGAACATTTCAAGGGAACAATAATTCGACTGACAGTGTCGGGGTTGGTATGTTACCAAGTCCTGGTGTCAGGCACTAAACCCAGAGGCATAAATACTCTCAAGTAACCGTGACAACTCAAGCAGAACATCCTTTGAGGTAGATGAACACTTTTTTTGCGTCTTTTTATAAGGTCCTATGAGGCTAGGATCAAAGACAAAGGAGCCAAATGCATTTCCAATTGATGCAGCCAATGTGTCAGTCAGATAGACCGACAAGCAGATAGCTTAGAAAGTTGTACAGTGGGAAAATAATACATCCCGTTTGTCATCACTGCAATGTTTTCAAAGCCCAAATATTCGAGTTACATCAATGGACTGAAATCAAGATTGTTTGCCATCAAGAGAGCTCAGAGGGGTCATGAGAGAGGAGATTAAAATCCTGAAGAGTTTAGATACAAGAAATAAAGGGGAACTTGCCGAAGAAGGCTATTAGTCAGAGGGTACCGGTTTGGAGAACAGGTTTAAAGTAATTGGAAAAAGAGCCACAGAGGTGAAAACAAGGAAAATACACAATAACTGTTTAGGAGCTTATTGACGTCAGGAAGTGGAATGGTGGGCACAGCCCTGTCTGCATCAATGGTGCTGCGGTGGACATGGTCAACAGCGTCAAGTTCCTGGGAGTGATGATCATCATCAATCTGTCCTGGTCCACCCATGTTGACATCACAGTCAAGAAAGCACAACAACGTCTCTACTTCCTCAAGAGGCTGAGGAAATTTAGTATGTCCATAAAGACGCTTACCAAATTTTATAGACCCACCCTAGAAAGCATTTCATCAGGATGTATCACAGCTTGGTCCGGCAGCTGCTCTGACCAGGATCGTAAGAAACTACAGAGAGTTGTGAACACAGCCCTGTCCGTCATGCAAACCAACCTTCCATCCATTGACTCCATCTATACTTCTTGCTCACTCAGAAAGGGAGCCAACGTCATCAAAGACCTCTCCCACCCCGGCTATAACCTCTTCCAATCTCTTCTGTCAGGCAGAAGATATAAAAGTTTAATCTCACGCACCAGCATCTGTGCTTCTTCCCCGTTGTTATTAGACTTCTGAATGGACCTCTCAAGTTTCAAATCTAATGTTGAGCTCACCCTCTGTGCACCTTCGCTGCAGCCGTAACATTGTGTTCCTCGCTCTGTTCTATTACCCTAATGCACTTTGTATGGTATGATCTGCCTGGACTGCACGTAAAACAAGACTTTTCACTGTACCTAGATACATGGCAATAACAAATTTTAAAAAATGATCTGGGAAGGTGCTGCCTGGAGAAAACCGAGTCTGCAGTTGTTTTTGTGTAGAATTGGTTACAGTATCTGGAGGAAACATTCAGGGGTGTGGAAAAAAGCAATGGAAAAGGGCTGACTGGTTGCTTCATGAAAGAGCTACTGCACACCTGATGAGCAGCACGGCCTTCTTCTATGGCTTAATGGTTTGGTACAGATTGTAAAGTGGTCGGCCAAGTGAGTCTCATACAATATGAGCTCCCTAATTGGGGCCGTTAACCTGGTTCAATCTGGGAGCCCTGGTTGTCATAAAAAGGGTGAGTGTTAGGGATATTGAGCTCCTGCAATGCCTGACTCAGGGGTATAGTCAAAGCCAATGCATTTGTGAATAAAGGGTGGTCGATGATTGGGTGTGGCCTGATAAGAGTTATTTCAGGTTAATGATTGCACAGCACCAGCTTTTCTGCAGCACAGGAGGCTTTAATAACACATCAATTTGTTTGTTGGAAGCTACAGCTTGTTTTGCAGGTCACTGATCGACCAGTTGGTTACTTCGTCCATGTGGCCTGATGTGAGAATGCCACATGACCCACTGACCGTCACTTCCTCAGCTCAACCCCTTAGTGATCGCAATATCCGAAGCTGCTGCTGGGCATTCCCAATATTTTTGGGAAAGGTATCAGAGACAACATGAAACAGGACAGGGGTTTGATTGGGGGAACAGGTTTGGTTGCTTGGTAACACGGAAATTGAGTAACTGTTGAAGGGAAGAGATAGCCTTTAATTCTGTACTCATCGGGACACATGTAAGAATACTAAATTTCAAAATGTGTGTAAATTGTTGTTCCCTTTGAAAGGTGGAATTCTTGGTTGTGTCCTGATGAGTGTGAGGTGTAAGGTTTTGATGTCATGTCTGTTTTGACAGTGATGTTCAATGAAGGGTTTACTGCTGGGAGCCCTGTCTCTCATCACACATGGAGCGGACTCACGGCGGGACCACAATCTGAACTGTTACGGACCAGACCAGACTCCCTCAAATTATTTTAAAAAGGTAGCCTCGACCCTAACTTTTTTCTTATTTTTAAGGCAAATGTAAAGTGCCCTGTTCCAGATACAATGCGATGATCAAAATACTCAACACTAAGCAAAATGAATTAATTTAAACTCTGTATTTAAAATACAACCAAAGAAAGAGGAATTTAGAATAATTTAACTCTATTGGAAAAGTTAATAGAATAATAGATACAGTAGCTATTACTAATTTACTGTTCCAATATAATAACACCCAATAAACACACCTCTTGGCGAAAAGGCAAGTTTAGAAAAACAGATTTTGTCTCACACGCAACCTAGCAGCCTAGGAAGACAACACGCAACTTTGGCTGTAATCGACAAGAGGGGAAGAATAGCTTCCACTTCTTCAAGCCCACAACAGCAACTGCTGAAAGCTAAATGTAAAAACTAAAAATTAAAACAAGAAATCCTGGTCTGTGAGAGCTGGCTACACCCAGCCAGGCTGCTTTTATTGTTCCAACTTTTAAAAAGGCAACCCAAGGGCTCAAAAGCTGCTCTGGCTGTAGATAACTCGTGCCTCTGCCTTATGACCTCTTTCAAGAAAAAAAAATAAAATAACCTCTTAAAGTCACAGCATTGTCACAGAAACAAAGAGCTTCGCGTATCGAAGAGTTTTGTTCCCACTAACTTACCATCCTTGAAGTGTGGGTGGCAGAGCTGAAGCTCCTTGCAGGTTCGGCCGGGGTTACTCTGAGTCCCCACTGGACGCCTCATCAGCTCCACCTCATCTTTCAGCGAAGATAGGGCTCCGAACACCTCCTCCATTCCTTCTGTGTAGTCAAAGAGACTCCCGCCGGCATCGTCAGCTTGCTCAGTCTCCGCGTGCCTTCTTGTCTTTGACCTGTATATCGGCAGTGGCTGTATTATCTCTGCTGGTGGACCCTGGTCAGTACAGAAACACGTGACAGACGATATTGAAGGCAGAGAAGTGGGAAGTGATACATTTTGTCCGAAGAGTGAGGAGAGGCAGAATACAAAAAAAGGATATAATTCTGAATGAGGTGAGGGAGCAGCGGGCAATGGGGTTATTCATGCACAAAGCACTGAAGGTGGCAGGATGGGTAGAATAGTGGCTAGCACTGCTGCCCTCACAGTGCCAAGAACCTGGGTTAGTTTCCAACCTTGGGTGACTGTCTGTGTGGAGTTTGCACATTCTCCCCATGTCTGTGTAGGTTTCCTCCGGGTGCTTTGATTTCCTCCCACGATCCAAAGATGTGCAGGTCAGAGTGGATTGGCCACGGGAAATTATCCATGATGTGCAGGTTAGGTAGGTTAGCCATGGGGAATGTGGGGTTACTGGGATAGGGCAGGGGTGGGTCTGGGTGGGTACAGTTATAACATTCAAAAGACATTTGGACAGGTACATGGATAGGAAAGGTTTAGAAGGATATGAGCCAAACACAGGCAAAAGGGATTTGTTTAGTTTGGGAAACCTGGTTAGCATGGATGAGTTGGACCGAAGGGTCTGATTCCAAGTTGTGTAACTCTATGACATCCCGGAATTCTTCAAAGCAGTCACTATTGTGATGTAGGAGGCAAAGTACGCAATGCAAGCTCCCACAAACAGAAAAATTGATGACCAGATCATCTGTTGCTCCTCAGAGGGTTTGTGTGAACCCAGTGGGCCGAACGGCCTGCTTGCACACTGTAGGGTTGTATGCTACTCTATGACAGGTTGAGAAAGCAGTTGATAAGGTAATATGGGCTTTATAAATGGAGGACAAGGGTACAAGAGCAAGGAAGGTTACATTAAACCTTTATAAACCACTAGAATGGCCGTGTCTAATTCTGGGAACCACACGTTTGGGATGGAAAGGCATCTTAAAATGTCATACAAGGTGACTGGTGAAGTGCAGGAAAATGGGATTCAAATAGATTGATGTTTGATGGCCGGCGTGGACACAATGGGCTGTAAAATCTCTAAGACTCTCGATTAGAGAGGGCACAGAAAAGATCCACGTGAATAGTCTCGGCAATGGAAGTCTTCACAACTGGTGACTGATTGGATAATGGTGAGTTGGTTTCATAATCATTCATGGGATGTGGGCATCTAGCATTGATTGCCCATCCTTAGTTGCCCCTGAGAAGGGGGTGGTGAAACGCTGCAGTCCATGTGCTATAAGTAGATCCCATGATGCCCTTAGGGAGGCAATTCCAGGATTTTGACCCAGCGACACCAAAGGAACAGTGATATATTTCCGAGTCAGAAAGGTAAAACTGTAAGTAATTCAACGATCTTTGAAGATTTCCCAGGAGTAACAAGGAGTTCATTGTGGCCTTTTTGTTATCCTGTGAGAAAATACTTAATTATTGAAAGTATAATCTGTCGACTGGATCTTGTGGTGTGGTGGCTGTGTCCCTACCTCTGGACCAGGAGTCCTGGGTTCAAGTGCCACCTCAGGGATGTGATGGATTCAGAAGACCGCCCTGGTGTTACAGCTAGTTGGTGAAGAAAAACATAGAATGGGCGTCTCATGTCCAAATGGATAAAAATAGGTGAACTTTAAAATCCTTTTACGCTTTCTGGACAATTTGCTGGGAATGGGATTAGAATAGTGAGGTGGTCAGTGCAAACTCAATGGGCTAAAGGGCCTTTTCTGTGCTGTACACCCTCTATTGCCTGCCAAAAAAGGTCTACGTCCAGTGAAGCCTTCAGGTGGTGATGCCAGTTCCATCCATTCTCCCGGTGCCTCCCACAGCTCTCTCTCCCATTGCCAGTTCCCTGGCCTCCACATGCCCTCTGCCCTCCCTCACTTCCACCCCTTGACAAGAAACAAAGCTTACAGGTGGACCTGGAGGGCCAGGGGGTCCTGGGTCGCCTTTGAATCCCACTGGTCCCTGCAAAGGAGAAAAAGTGAGAGCACATGATGGTCAGTTCAAGGACCTGGAGTTGATGCTGCCCAAATTTATCCATCATGGACCCCAATTAAATAATCTATCAAGCTACTTACTTCAGAACCTTTCGATCCTTTTGAACCCTGTTGACCCTAAATCAAAAAGAACAGGGAGAGGGGAATGTGACAGTTTTAGTCAACAATTCTTCAGGAAAGTCAATGTTTCAGAATAGTCCCATGCTGTCTACGAATCATCGAAACAAGTTATTGTTCATGGGATGTTGGCAGCCATCTTGTTTCAATCATTGCCCATCTCTAACTGCCCAGAGGTAGTTAGAGAAAAGAGTCATATGTGGGCCGCAGCAGATAAGGATGGCAGATTCTCTTCCCCAAAGGGGAATTAGTGAACCAGCTGGGCTTTTACAGCTATATCACATGGTGACCATTTGGCTAAACTTTTATGGAATTCAAATTCCACCACCTGCCACTGTGGGATTTGAGTCCATATCTCCAGAACATTGGGTTCCTGGATTCTGAGTGCAGTGACATTACCGCCATGTCGCTGCCTCCCTGCCTGAGTTCCGGGGCAAGAGCAGAAAGCTGGTGAGTAGACAGCAGAAGGACCAGAGTGCAAATTTGATGGATCAGCATTCTTATAGAAACTATAGTTTGTCTACTTACTGGTAAACCAGGAGATCCACGTGGGCCTATTGGACCACTCAAACCTTGAAGACCCTGAAACCGGGGGAAAAAAGAAGATTAAGTTATGAACCTAATCACAAGCTGAGATAGTATCATCTATGGGACGGCTCATAGTTACATGTAAAGATAAACTGAGAGGTGACGGCGAGACTTATAAACATTTTGGAAAGTTACTGCACTCATTGAGGAAGCTGAACTGTTTGACTCTCATGCTTTCGAAACATAGATACTCTGCACGAGGAGAATATATTGACTAGGTTGCCTTTAAGATCAGAAGCATAAAGCATATACTACACTCTCCAAAAGTAGCAGTGAGCAGAGGAGAACTGGTGTTCAAACATAGATCATTACCTTCAACTGGACTGGCATCCAATTAGGTCCACCTTTTCATTAAGCCCTGGCTATGGAACCTGTGGTTTCAAAGCTTGCATTTTACTTTTCAAATGGATCCTAATTGTAAAAGGAAAAGGGGAAAAGAGGAACGGAAAAAGGGAAACTAAGAACAGGTGATCCTTCAAGATTGCTTGAGAAATGAGGACTGCAACTGAGATTAGAAACTGTAGTGATTGGAACTACAAGATCCTTGATTGGAGCTGTTAACTTGGGTCAATCAGAAAGCCTTGACTGACAGATATAAACAGGGGAATTAGAGTCTCCTCACTTCAGGGGCATAGCCAGTGTACTGTGCTCATGTAAATAAAGGGTGACTTGGTGATGGGATACCGGCCTCTGTGCAATTATTTCAGAAACCAAAACTTCTGGGGGAGAATGAAACGTACCGTAATGTATAAAGAGGACAGTGCACTACCCCAGCTCAGAGGTAGATGGTGAATCCAGTGGGGCAGTACAAGCAGACTGATGAGGACAAAGACTGAAACATGAAGCTGTGAAGAAGCAAAAGTGTGGTTGCTGTAGCTGTTTTCATTATTTGAAGATAATGGATGGATTAAAACCATTCAAAGCATCATAGTCAGAGTGGAGGAGGCTCTGTGGTTGTGTGGTATTCCCAGTTCTGATTGTGCCTGTGGAATTTGGGTTGGTTAGTTGCTTCTATCAGTTGGGACTCAGGCTATATCCTAGGAGAGGAGCTGAAATTCTCTATGACGAAGACAGGATCTCATGACTGTGATTGATGATATATATGCTGAGTGAATTGTTGAACCATTTCATAAGGTCTGTCTTAGTTGTACCCGCCATTTAATATTTGTTCTATAGTTTGCAACAGACTGCAATTTGCCTGTCAATTCATTTTTTTAACTTATGTGGTGTCTGGGTTTTAGCGTAAAGAAGATTGAGATAATATCTGGTGTATGCTTGTTTGACTGTTGTAAAGTTAAACATTTTCTGTTCTAAATTGTGGAAACCTATGAACTCTTTCACTAAACAATTGAGATCTTGATATTTTCTTTTGGGAAAGTATAGTTACTGGTCTCTCCCAGAATGTAACACCCTCCAGAAGCAGCAAACATCACTGGCTCTCACTCCCAACAATATCAGAGACACTACCTGGAAGATAAAAGTTTTAGGTCTGAATTGTAAATTGTAATCACTGTGCCCTGCTTGTGCTCACCACATCCCCCTTGGTGCCTTGTATCCCTTGGATTCCTGGGAGACCTCGATCTCCCTTCTCACCCATCTCACCCGGAGGTCCGATTAACCCAATTAATCCAACGTGCCCCTAGAAAAGTCAAACAGGGAAGAACAACATGAGAGTGAGAACATTGCTGATGCATCAGTCACCATCCGAAATGCTCGGAGCTCAGTGGGTCTCCCATTTGACCCTGATCAATCACTAGACTGATTCTCTGAAGGGCTGGCCATCCAGCCCACTTCAGTTTTCAGAGCCTTGCACTTGGAGACATGGCAAGTCAGAATTCCGTCACATGATACAGTACGAAAGAACAACAGTCACTCAAAACTAAAAGGGTAGAGAGTGGGTCCCTTCGGAACAACCTTACAAGTTATTTCAGTTACTGTAGAAGTCCTTTGGTAATCACCAATGAATTGATAAATAGGATAATAGGTCGGCACAACATCGTGGGCTGTGCCGTACTGTTCTGTGTTCTATGAACTGTGTGTGTGTGTGCGTTTTTGTATTTGTACATTTATGTGAGTGCGAGAGAGTTTAATTGTAAGTGTGCATGTGTTTTTATGTGCATGGGTGTGTGCATGTAATCGTGTGTATGCTTTTGCATGTGGCTGTATGTGTGCATGTGCGTTTATGTATTTCTATCTGTGTTTTTGTACATATACGTGTGTATCCATTCTGTGTGTGGGTACAAGTACACATGTGTATATGTATGAGTGTATGTGTTTTTGTGAGTATGTGTGTGTATGTGGTTTTGTGTGCATGTATTTGTGTGTGTGGGTGTATGTGTACATTTGTAAATGCCTGGGCTGGACTTTACAGACTAGGGAGGGTGATGGCACGCTCGTGATCTCTTCCAAACTCATTGATTGTAGACAATCAGGTCCCATCCCTCAGTGGTTCGAGCAGCATCAGAGCTCAGCAGTGGGTCAACAGGAGGTCCAGGGAGATCCTCAGCAGGAGCTGGACCAGGCAAGTCCCAGGCTTTTCAAGCAGAAAGGAAGGGGATCGAAGAGGGTTGAGGAAGTGGGATTTGGAGACCAGATGGGGAGGAACAAAGAGGAGGAGGGCAAAGGGGATGGGTCCCCAAAGTGAATGTTATGCCTCCCAATTGCTAAGAGAGCAGCTTTCACATTCCTGCCCACCTGCCCCTGCCCAGTGGAGGGGGATTGAGGGGCTGAACAGGGGCAACAATTAGCCACTTAGGACCCTCAAGACACCTGAGTATTATTATCCAGGCTAGTGTGCCTCAATATCATGGGGAGGAGGTTGCAGGGCTGGGACAAGCAGGAGAGAGGATCGATAGCCTTTCAACAATCTTACATGCTGCTCACCCCCAGGCCAAAAACCCCAGTTGCCAGGGGGGGCGGGCACTGCAAAAGTCAACCCCGTGCATGTATCATATCGTCACCGAAGGTCATTCAATGAAGCTGGGGTAAATGGGAATTTGATTCTACAGTCCAGTGTGATGACCAAACTAACTGGGGGAAAAAACCTAGGCAGCAATACTTCACTAGTACAGCTTCTCTCCAAGTGAGATTTACCCACCTTGTCACCTTTTAACCCTTGAGTACCCCGGAGACCAGGCATACCAGGAGGACCCTAAGCAATGGAAGCAAACAGAGAGTTAAACAATTCAAGGCAAGCAAATCACACACAGACACACATCAACGTGCACACACACACATCAACGCACATGCGGGCGCACACATACACACACACACGTGCGCGTGCACTCTCTCTCTCACAGTCACACACACACACTCTTTCTTTCTCTCACACACGCACAGACATGCACGCACAGACACACACCTTCACACACAAATATGCACACACTCACACACACACTCTCTGGCATAGATACACACACACATGCACACAGAAACACACACGCACACACACAGACTCTCTTTCTCTCACACATGCATGCACATGCACAGAAACACACAGATAAATACACACACATGTGCACAGACACACACACGTGCATGCGCACAGACACACACACACAATGTGTACAGACCCTCACGTGCACATGCACTCAGACACACACGCACACTGTCTCACACACACACACTGTCTCTCACACACACACACACACACACAAGATAAAATATGAAAGTAATCTAGCTCGTAGAACAAAAGAAAATTGTAAGAGTTTGATTTAGAAACATAAGAGGTAAGAGAGGGACAAGAGTAGACATTGGACAGCTGGAAAATGACGCTGGAGATGTAGTAATGGAGAACGAGGAAATGGTAGAGGAACTGAATAGGTACTTTGCATCAATTTTCATGGTGGAGGACACCAGAAGCATACCAGAACTTCAAGCGGGTCAGGGAGCTGCGTTGATTATAGAGGCCTTGACTAAGGGGAAGGTGCTTGGGAAGAGGAAAGGTCTGAAGGTGGATAAGTCACCTGGACCAGTTGGACTGCACCTCAGAGTTCTGAAGGAGATAGCCAAGGAGATTGTAGAGGCATTGGTGGTGATCTTTCATGAATCATTGGAGTCAGAGAGGGCCCAGAGGGCTGGAAAATGGCTAATGTAACACCCCTGTTTGAGAAGGGAGGGAGGCAGATGACAGGAATCTATAGGCTGGTTAGCCTGACCTCAGTTATTGGTGAGGTTTTAGACTCCATCACTAAAGATGAGATTACGGAGTACTTGGAAATAGATGGTAAAACAGGGCTGAGTCCGCATGCTTTGTCATGCCTGACAAATCTGTTAGAATTCGTTGAGGAGGTAACAAGCAAATTAGACAAAGGAGAGACTGTGGATGTGATCTATTTTGGATTTCCAGAAGGTCTTTGTCAAGGTGCTGCACAGGAGGCTATTAAATAAGCTAACAGCCCACAGTGTTGGGGCAGGGTATTGGCACGGATAGACAATTTGCTGACTGACAAAAGGCAGGGAGTGGGGATAAGGGATTCTTTTTCAGGATGGCAGCCAGTGACTAGTGGAGTCCTGCAGCGTTCAGTGTTGGGACCACAACTTTTCATTTGTTACATAAATGATCTGGATAAAGGAACTGAGGGCATTTCAGCTAAGTTTGTAGATGACACAATGCTAGGTAGAGAAAACAACAGTGTTGAGGATGCAAGGAAGCTATAGAAAGATTTGGACAGGCTTGGAGAATGAGCAAGTAAGTGGCAGATGGAATACAATGAGGAAAAGTGTGAGGTTTTGCACTTTGGTCAGAAGAATAGAGGTGTAGACTATTTTCTAAGCAGGGAAAGGCTTCGGAAATCTGAAATGCAAAAGACTTTGGAGTCCCAGTTCAGGTTCTCTTAAGGCTAACAAACAGGTTCAGTTGGCAGTTAGGAAGGCAAATGTAATGTTGGTATTCATTTCAAGAGGGCTCGAATACAAGAGCAGAGGTGTACTGCTGAGGCTGTTTAAGGCTATGGTCAGACAGCATTTGGAATATTGTGAGCAGTTTCCAACACCTTATCTGAGAAAGGATGTTCTGACTATGGAGGGTTTGTGGTGAAGGTTTATCAGACTGATTCCTGGGATGGCAGGACTGACGTATGAAGGGAGACTGAATCAGTTAGGGTTGTATTCACTGGAGTTCAGAAAAATGAGGTGGGGGTAATCTCATAGAAACCTATAAAATTCTAACAGGACAAAAGAGGGTAAAACACAGGAAGGACGTTCCCGATGACCAGGGAGTCCAGAACCAGGGGGTCACAGTCTAAAGATACAGGGTGGGCTATTTAGGACTGAGATGATGAGAAATGTCTTCACCCAAGGAGTGGGGAGCCTGTGGAATTCACTACTGCAGAAAGTAGTTGAAGCCAAAACATTGAATGCATTCAAGAAGGAATTAGATATAGTTCTCAGGGCTAAAGGGATAAAAGGGTTTGGGGGAGATAGTGGGAACAGGATACTGAATCAGATGATCAACCATGATCCTATTGAATGGAGAGCAGGCTCAGTGGGCCAAATGGCCTCCTCCTATTTGCTATGTCTCTATGAAAAAAGGCAGTAGATAACCACTTAACAATTTAACTGCCTGTTCCTCTTGTCCTTTAAATTGTGGTGTTGGTATGAAAGATGGTATTCTTGTGAAATGTTCTGATGATGACAGCATGATGAAAAGTTTTGGCAACACCTCTCTCCTTTTGGCAGTAATAGCTTCAATTGTGAGACTGCTAGAGCTTTGCTCGCTTACAATGCATGGAGTACAGGCAAGCAGATGGGAGTCTGGTACAGAACAGCCATGGTAACACTGAATGGCAGATCAGATTCAAGGGGCTGTTCCCATCTTACCATTGGTCCTGGGGGACCGGCCTGACCAGGGGGTCCGAGGAGGCCTTGTTCTCCCTGTTGAAGAAGAAAAGACATTGCGAGGGATTATCTGTTAATATATGCAGCAGTTTGTAATGGCAGCGATCACATTCTCTTTGCATCTTCACTTACTGTAGGGCCAGGTATCCCTCTGAGACCTTTTGGTCCAACGTTGCCTGGTGACCCTTGTGGGCCTATAGGCCCGGTCCTGCCTGCTGGGCCTTCCTGTCCCGGAGAACCCTGTGTGAAAAATAAACAAGGCCACGTGGAGTCGTTTGGTTAATATCTGTGATATTGTGGTTATAAGGAGTGTATCCTAAACGGCAAATGTTTAATTCCATGACATGATTGAGTTAAGAGCCTTTTCTCTTAAGCCAACTGGTCTGCCCTTCCAAACACCTGATAGATGGAATATAATGTGCGAAAATGTAAGGTTATGCACTTTGGTAGGAAGAATAAAGATGTACACTATTTTCTAAATGGGGCAAGGCTTGGGAAATGTGAAGCACAAAGTGTGTTGGGAGTCCTAGTTCAGGACAGTTTTTTTAAGGTTAACATGCAGGTTCAGTTGGCAGTTAGGAAGGCAAATGCAACCTTAAAGTTAACATTCATTTCAAGAGGGCTAGAATACAAGAGCAGAGATGTACTGCTGAGGCTGTTTAAGGCTCTGGTCTAACTACATTTGCAATATTGAGAGACAACAGACACCTTCCATCCAGAAGGATAAGGGCAGCAGATACATGGAAACACCACCCCTTGCAAGTTCCCCTCCAAGCCACTCCATCATCTTGACTTGGAAATATATCACCATTCTTTCATTGTCTCTGGCTTAAAGTCTCGGAACTCCCCTGTTAACAGCATCACGGGTGTCCCAATGCATTCAAAACTTCAGCAATTCAAACAGGCAGCTCACTACCACCTTCTCCAGGGGCAATTAGGGACCGGCAATAAATGCTGGCCCAGCCAATGATGCCCACAAGTTGGGAATGAGCTTTTTTTTTGGAGAATTCGAGCATTGTGAAAATATCTCTTGAAACAAAATGACATTTTAAATGCAGAATTAAGTACAATCTGTCATATCCCCCCAGAGACAAGACTGAGTGGAGAATTCAAAATTAGTTTTAGCAGCTTTCGCCGTTGATCACAATTCACTGCCAATCACAACCAAATTATTTGCAATGCTTACGAAGCATGCAGGGAATATTAACACAGCTTTATGTGTGTTTCGTATGTACTATGTAAATCATCAACATTTTAGAAACCAACATCTGCCAATTTTGAGATTGCAATTTGAGGGACATTTCTAATTAAGCTGAATTTTTCACTGTATCCAATTCTGATAACAAACCCCTTTCCCAATTAGTGTACACATGGTTCTGAGGGGACTTGGCAGAGCGGGTTCTGAGAGGTCGTTTCCCTCTGTAGGAATGACATGAAGTGCAGGAGTATGTTTAAGAATGAGAGGCCTTGCTTTTGAGCCTGAAGTGAAGACAATTGTGTTTTTTATTTCTCACAGAGGATCGTTGGACTGTGGGATTCACATCCCTGGAGAGCAGAGAGAGCAGATCCATGAATATATTCAAAGCCAAGCTCTTGATAGACACAGCAGACGCGGGTGATGGGGATCAGAGAGAAGATTTGAGTTTAGGCCACAAACAGGCTAGCCAGGATCTTACTGAATGATCTACGCCTGTTCCCAAGGGCCAAGGTCCGACATTGGGCTGAAGATAATCTCCATCTTTCAAACTCCTTCCCATATACAGGCAGTCCCAGGGTCGCAAATGGTTTCCATTCCTGAGTTGATTTGTACATCAGTCAGTTTCACAATGTAAACCAGGCGTGAGCAAAAACACGACATGAATGAATGAATGATTTTTAATGAATGAATGAATGATTCTATTGCCACATATATCTAGGGAGACCTCAGTTCCTCATGCCACACTGTCTCGCAGTCAACTGCCAAGTGTCCCTGCTCCAGGACTACAAAGTCAGGAATTCCCACTCCGTCACTGACACTGGAGCAGACATGACCCATCACCACCTCTAAAATTCCCAAAGCCAGGAGACCCTGCTGCAGCCAATGTCTCACCGCCACCGCCAACAGTCCAGGCTGCGGGCCTACAGAAGCCAGGGGATCCCCAGTCCGGGCGCCTCTACAACCTCCCCGTGATGTTAGGGAGATGAAGACAAGAAAGAAAGAGAAGACAAAAGAAGAGAAAGGAGAGAGAGAAGGATTTGGGCAGCCTGAAGCGCATGGGCTCAGTAGTTACACACTACCTACCGTGCTGGTGCAGCCATCTTTTATATGTCAGATAATTGAAATTACACCCCTGTAACATTTTGCATTTGTAAATCAGGGACCCATAAGACCATAAAACATAGGAGCAGAAATTGGGCCATTCGGCCCATCAAATCTACTCCGCCATTCGATTGTGGCTGATAGGTCTCTCAACCCCATTCTCCCACCTCCCTGTAACCCTTGATCCCCTTGACAATCAAGAACCTAACCATCTCTGTCTTAAATGTACTCAATGACCCGGCCTTCACAGCCTCCTTCTGTGTCAGTGAGTTCCACAGATTTACCACTCTCTCTGGCTGAAGAAGTTTCTCCTAATCCACATTCTATAGGGTCGTCCCTTTACTTTAAGGTTGTGATTGATTTATTGATAGATTTATTGTCACATGTGCTGGAGTACAGTGAAAAGCTTTGTTTCCAAGCAGGACAGGCAGATCATAGTAAGCAAGCATGTACAGATCAGAAAGACTTAGAGGCATACGGGATACATTGCACAGGGCGTGTGCTAGGTAAGATCAACGTTAGCAAGATCAGTGTTATTTCAGGCTAGAGAGTCCATTCATCAGTCTAATGACAGCTGGGAAGAAGCTGTTCCTCAACCTGCTGGTGCGTGTGTTCAGGCTTCTGTACCTTCAGCCTGATGGAAGAGGTTATAGGAGGTCATTACCAGGGTGTGATGGGTCTTTGATGATGTTGGCCGCCTTTCCGCAGCAGCGAGCCATGTAAATGGAGTCCATGGATGGAAAGTTGGCTTCCGTGATCGTTTGGGCTGTGCGCACAACCTTCTGTTGTGTCCTCGAGTCCCAGTCTCTCTTGTCAATGGAAATATCTTCCCAACGTCCACTCTATCCAGGCCTTTCAGTATTCTGTGACTTTCAATTAGATTCCCCCCCCTTAGCCTTCTAAACTCCATTGAATATTGCCCCAGAGTCCTCAAACGTTTCTATGTTAAGCGTTTCATTCCTGGGACCATTCTCATGAACCTTCTCTGAAACCACTCCAGAGCCAATACATCCTTCCTGAGGTATGGGGCCCAAAATTGCTCACAATGCTCTAAATGTGGCCTGACCAGAACCTTATAAAGCCTCAGTAGCACATCCCTGTTTTTATATTCTAGCCCTCTCAAAATAAATGCCAACACTGCATTTGCCTTCCTATCTACTGACTCAACCTGCAAGTTAGCCTTAGCAGAATCCTGGAATAGGACTCCCAACTCCCTTTGCACTTCAGATTTCTGAATTTTCCCCCCATTTATAAAATAATCTATGCTTCTATTCTTCTTACCAAAGTGCATGACCTCACACTTTCCCATGTTGTACTCCATCTGCTACTTCTTTGCCCACTGTCCTAACCTGCCCAAATCCTTCTGCAGCCTCCTCACCTCCTCAATACTACCTGTTCCTCCACCTATCTTTGTATCATCTGAAAACGTAGCCAGAATGCCCTCAGTTTCTTCATCTAGATCATTACTGAATAAAGTGAAAAGTTGTGGTCCCAATGCTGACCCTTGCACAACTCCATTAGTCACTGGCTGCCATTCTGAGAAAGACCCTTTTATCCCCACTCTCTGCTTTCTACTGGACAGCCAATCTTCTATCTATGCTAGTACTTTGCCTCTAACATCATGGGCCCTTATCTAACTCAGCAGCTTCCTGTGCAGCGCCTTGTCAAAAGCCTTCTGGAAGTCCAGGGAGATAACAGCCTTTGGCTCTCCACTGACCCTCTGTATCTCATGGATAAGACACTCATGTTGCCTCTTCCAACTGTGACCGGAAAATGGGAACCAATAGCCTTAAGGTGAGGACAGGTTTCATTTATCAGTAATGTACCCCAAAGTCAAATAGCCCTCTGACACTCACTCTCCAAGTTTAAATACAGGTAAGGCAGGCTCAGAGACAACGAACCATTCCCTGAGGAAATTCAGAGGGAAATGACGTCTGGCAAATTTCACAATCGCTGTTTAGTGGACATTTTGACTTGTTGTAAAAGTTCAGTCCTTCTCATCTTTATTTCTATGAAAAACAAAACAGTCATACCTTTGAACCCTTGAGGCCTTCTCGACCCTCTGGGCCTGCAGGTCCAGGTGGTCCCTGTAAGAGAGACAGAGAGAGGTGCTGTGTTTGAAACCTGTGAGATTCTAACACCATGAGAATGATCAGGAGATGACAGGACTACTCACAGTGTGAAGATAGTGTTCATACAGACAGGCAGTACCACAGCCTCATCGGGGGAGGGGGGGGGGTGGAATCTAGTCGCTGATGTGTTCGTGTAGAGTGTAGTTAATTACACAGCACAAAATGAAACCCCCTTGTTTTTACCAGCCTCACAGACAAAAGGGACAGGAACCTTGTATAATCAGCTTTCACTGTGATGTTTTCACATTAAAGTCCAGTCCAAACCCCTTTTTGAGAAAGTGGTCCAGTTTTCAGACTTTCCCTGACTATGTCGCCTGTGAATCACATCGAGAACTGAACGGTTGATTAAATTCATTTAGCTTCAATCATGGTGACAATATCATTACAATTTACAAAACACTGCGCTGCTTGCTATTAAAAGAAATTATGCAGTGGATTCCCTAAGACCTACTCTCAACATTACATGGGCCATCCAAAGTGACTAAACTAAAACAAACTGATTAATTACCCCCTTCAGAAATAGGATGTCAACTGAGTAACTGAGTTAGGGTGACTGGATCAATCACACTCCCTTTGTGTATTTTTTGTTTCCTCAGACTGTTATCAGAACTTCAGATACTACAGTACATAATTTCATTCACTTCTCTGTGACAGTAAAGTTTGAGACCACAAGGTTATTTCCTTTTGCAGGGTGGTTTGCTGTCTGTGACATCTCAAAAATGCAAGAAAACATCTCCTAAGGTACTGCACCCAGTGGATTATTTGCAGTGCCCCACCGAGGGAGTGTCTCACTGAGGGAGTGCCCCACTCACTGAGGGAGTGGCTCACTGAGAGAGTGGCTCACTGAAAGAGTGCCGTACTGAGAGAGTGTCACACTGAGGGAGTGCCCCACTCATTGAGGGAGTGCTGTACTGAGGAAGTGCCCCACTGAGGGAGTGTCGCACAGAGGGAGTGTCGCACAGAGGGAGTGTCGCACAGAGGGAGTGTCGCACAGAGGGAGTAAGGCACTGAAACAGTGGCACATTGACGGAGTAAGGCACTGAGACAGTAACACATTGAGGGGAGTGTCACATTGAGGGGAGTGCCGTGTTGAGGGGAGTGCCGTGTTGAGGGGAGTGC
>JAHRHZ010000277.1:12692536-12711692 GCA_024137785.1 Ginglymostoma cirratum | reverse complement strand
ACACACACACACACACACACACACACACACACACACACACACACACAAGCACACACACAGTCCCAGATCCTACACGGACTACATAGATACATACACACACTCACAGCCCCAGAGCCTATACACACTCACTCACTCATTGACTCTACACACCCTCACACTTTGACATGTCGCCCAGCAGGGAAACGAGAAAATTATATTTTGTCAAAGAAGAACGCTTGTGGCTGGGTAAATTACATCCTCTCCCCTCCCCGCCTCCCCTCTGCCACCCCAGCCTGCCCATGCCTTTTCATCTTTTCAGTGTTTCACTTTCCAACAACAGCTTCCTGCAGGAGGCTTAACAATTTGTCATGAACTGCAAACACTGAAGGAACTTGCCCATAAGCCGGGATTCCAATCTCCTCTTCCGTGTGTGAGTTCTCACATCAATCTCACGTAAGCAGAGGCGAATATCCCTCCATTCGAGACACTATTTGCAACTTGGGTGGGAAGGTTAACAAGGTAACCACAGTTATCCACGTTTTGTCTTATTTGTGGTCTGTCTCATCATGTGGGCCCTCTCCTCATCAATGGAAGATATAAGATGGGAGAAGTAAACACTCCTGACTTGACTTGGAATTAGAGTAGAGAAGATGCGACCACTAGGGCCAGATCCACCAACAATGGTCACTTTGGAAGTGACTGTCTGCCCACTGGCATCTTCATATGATCCTTCGTTGTGTCTTCACCACACAACCAAATTAATCTGGGATGTTCAGAACAAGCTGTTTCTGACCTTTGCTACACCTCACCATCCATACCTCCCCCTGCAGTACTCCACCCACATGAGTATTTATGTTGCTTTAATGTATAGCTCATCCATAGTTCAGTCAACAGTCTGTTGTGGCACAATGGGTTGTGGTTCTAGCTCTGGACCAGAAGCTTCTGGGTTCAAGTCGCACCTCAGGACTCAGTGACCATGCAAGGTGAGCTAAACAGGTTGGCTATCAATCTGAGAATCCTTCTTATGTGACTAAGGATTGTTTCTGAGTTGACCAGAACCATGGGTTTGCATTGGCCTTTCTGCAATAAAAAGCCATGAGCGAGTATAATCCTTGTTTTGAGGTCTCCCACATGGGCCTTATAAAGATGCGTCACAGAGTGGGCTTCTAGCTGTCATGGGCCGATTTGTAACTCAATGCAGGAGATCAGCATGCCTCCATTGGACTGTTTCTGTCTTGTGAGTTTCCATCATTGATTCGTGGACTCATGCTCAACGTGAGCAGCGGTCACATGGGCTGAATGGCCTATATCTATCAGAGCATGGTGGCTCAGTGGTTAGCACTGCTGCCTCACAGCACCAGGGAACCAGGTTTGATTCCACCCTCGGGTGACTGACTGAGTAGAGTTTGCACATTCTCCCCTTGTCTGCGCGGGTTTCCTCCAGGTGCTTTGGCTTCCTCCCACAGTCCAAAGACTTGCAGCCTAGGTGGGTTGGTCATGCTAAATTACTAGTGCTCAGGGGTGTCTGGATTCAGTGGGTTATAGGAGGATGGGTCTGGGTGGGATGCTCTGATGGTCAGTGTGGACTTGTTGGGCTGAAGGGCCTGTTTCTAAACTGTAGGGATTCTATGATATTCTATGAATCCTTACAGTGCAGAAAAGGCTATTTAGTCAGCATCAACCCTCCGAAGAGCATCCCACCAATACCTGTCCCCAGCTAACCCATATAGTCTACACTTCCTTGGACACTATGGAATAATTTAGCGTGGCCAATCCACCTAACCTGCACATCTTTGTACCGTGGGAGGAAACTGGAGCACCCGGAGGAAACCCACGCAGACACTGGGAGAATGGTGCAAACTCCACACAGATAGTTGCCTGGGTCCCTAATGCTGTGAGGCAGCAGTGCTAACCACTGGGCCATCCCGACACGGTTTTATCTTTCTAATCAACCCATTCATCGATATTATCATATACCTCTGGAGCAGGTGGGACTTGAACCTGGGCCTCCCAGTCCAGAGGGTGGGATGTTACCGCTGTGCCTCAAAACCAGCACAGTTCTACGCTGTACCTTCCCTGTAATTTTAGGAAACTAAAGTTACCCTTGATAAAGCCTTTCAAACTAAGTTATATCAAAAACACATTCATCAGGTAAGACCTTCTGAAGCAAACATATAGGTTACCTTGATCCTGATAGTGCTTTGTGACGTTATGAAAGGGTTTGATAGGTTAGAGTTTGAACATAAAAGCTGTGCTTGATTTCAACTGTTTTTACAAGTGGATGGAGTGTGGACAAGTTAAAATCTCACACAGCTTTTCTGTTTCCCACTCAAGGGTGAAATGAAAGACCAAAGATGACAACGATCAGAAATTAGGAAGTCTCCAGTAAATCAAGTAGAAAATTTAAGAAAAGTCTCTTCACTCTGAGAGGATAGGAATTTGGAACTCACTCCTGTAATAAGGGTCAGCCAGGTGGACCTCACTGATACCACGTTCCCTGATTGGGGAAGTTAATCAGGTCCAATCGGGGAGCCCTGGCTGACAGACATAGACAGGAGTGTCAGCAGTTCTGTTCACTCTGAGAGCTGGCTCTGAAGAAGCTGGATCAGTGTCAAGGACTCTCCATGTGTAAAGGGTGACTTGGTATTGGGATACCAGCCTCTATGGAGTTATTTCAACTCCCAGATGAAGAGACTGGAATGCAAATGCACTTAAGGTGAAGCTGGACAAATAATCGAGGGAGTAAGATGGAAAACTATGTAGGCATTGATTGGGTGAATTGACATTTGTATGGAACATGAACAACAGCATGAAGCGCTAGGCTGATGGCCTGTTTCTACAGTTTTGAATAGATCAGCTATCCACAGGAGGCCAAGCAATCTACTGGTTAATTTAAGAAAAACTCTGCACAAGTTTGAACTCAAATGTTTCACTAAAAGGCATTAAATTGACAATCAATATTGAGGAGTCAGTTAAAGATAACCATTGGTTACAATCAACTTAAAATCTATTTCGTGAAACATGTAAGATCCAAACAAACCAATCAGTCAAGGGACAATAATGTCAGATAGTTAGATTAAACCCGAGTACTTCAGAGAAGGCAAATTCATGCTCATAATAGGGATAGTGAATACAGATCCTGAATATCGCATCTCCATCATCCAACCCACTTCGAATGGTTTTACAAAGGGTCAGCTTTACATTGTACTAATTGCCCAGTTTATCTGCATGACTGATTAGGTACTTCCCTGGATCCACTTGTATGTTTCAAGGGTAGCTGGTTCACAAAGAGCAACTCTAGGTCACCCTGTCAGTGGCCCAGTGCTTTCAAATACCCCCTGGATTAACCCATTGATGCCTTCTGACAGAACGCCCAACGCTGGCACACGGACCAAAGCGGGCAGCGGAAAGCTGTCTCCATTGTAGAACAGCAGGGGAAATATAAAAGACCCGGCAGTCAGGAGGGTACTGGAAACAAGGTAACGCAAGCACAGATAGGATGATTCAACAACTGATGGGGCATGGGACAGACCATGAACTGTGTTAGAAAGGGCTGAGAAATCAAAGTGGTCAAATTGTCCTTTATGAAGAAACCAGGCTGGGTATACAGTGTCTGTCTTTTCTTTCATGGGATGTGAATGTTGCTGGCAAGGTGAACGTTTCTTGCTCATCCCTAATTCCCCTGGAGTAGGAGACACACTTAATATTTAATTGCTCATCACTGAGCATGAACTGACACTCATGTTTGTTAAGTACTTAGGTATCCACCTGTGGATTTTCCTCAGTGTCGATGATGAACCATTCAATAAGATTCACACAGATTGACCAGCAGTTAAGAAATAACTATGCTTTACCCTGTTGGGTTAGGCTTTTGAAGCTTAGAACTTGCCTCCTGGGCTGGGCTCCCTCCCTTGGCGATGTCTGCAACTACATCATGTCAGGCAGCAAGCTGCAAATCAGTGAAATTGTTCAGGGGTGTATGTAAATGCGATATGGACAATTATAATGCCTGGGATTGCCTGACAAACCCAACCAAGAAAGAGCTATTTCAGAAGTAATGGATTCTTTCCATTCAATCATAAAGGTTTGCGCAGGTCAAAAAGCAAACTGGATGATAGCTTGGCAAAAGAGCGGAGGAAATTAAATCACGTCTCTTCTGGGATTTTTATCTCTGATGATCTAAGATTTGCAGATGGCAGCAACAGGCAGTAAAGACCAACAGACCCCACAACCAGTCCAAGGAATGGGAACAAAATTGAACCCACTTCTAAAGTACTGTGTACGGTCTATGGGTGCCACGTTAGGAGAAAGATGTGAACGCACTGGAGACAGTGCAGAAGTAATTTACTAGAATGGTCCCAGGGATCGGAAACTTCAGCGATGAGGATCAATTGAGGAAGTTGGGACTGTTCTCCTTTGGAGAGAAGGCGGCTGATAGGAGATTGAGGTTTTCAAAATCACGAGCAGGGCTTGCTAGAGTCAATAGAGTAAAGCTGTTTCTGCTCTTAAAGGAACAAGAATGAGAAGGTGTAGATTTAAAGTCGTGCGCAAAAGAAGCAAGGGTGATGTGAGAAAAAACAATTTTTACAAAGCGAGTAGTTAGGAATGCACTGCTTTGAAATGTGGTGGAGGTAGTTTCAATTGAGGCATTCAAGAGGGCTGTTGGACTTATTTGGATAGAAATGGTGTGCAGGCCTATGGAGAAAACGCAGGAGACTGGCACTGGGTAATGATGCTCATTTCAAGAGTTAGTGCAAGTACAATGGGCCAAATAGCTAACAATTCAGTGATTCTGTCACTCACAGCAGTCAGACCAAACATTCATCAATATAAATGTGGACAAATTGTAGCTCACAGCTACCTCTCTGGTCCCTGGGCAGCAAGTGGCCCCAGTAAAACAAGATTAACCCTCATTGCAGCTGGCATGTACGAGAATGCCCAGCTTCTCTTTCTAAAGATAGATCGAGGCATTTTGCAAACCGTTCCTGCATTCAGCGTGAACAAGCACTTTTACTTTCAGTCCAGTGGAAATGGCTAAATAAAAGTCAGAAGGAGCAGAGGAGGATAGAGGGAGGAAATGATGGAAGATGGAGAAGGGAGAGATAGATGAGAGGGAGTCAGAGATGGAGGAAGGCCTGCATTACTAACATCACAAAGTGCCTTCAGATAAATGGAACTGCTTTGAAATGCATTGACCTGCTGTGGAGGATGGCAAATGCAACATTAATTTTGAAAATGGTGAAATCCCACAAAAAGCAACAAGCTGGGATATTAGTTAGATCTGACATTTGCAGGAAGGTTAAAACAGCACAAGAGATGCCAATACTCTTCTTCAACTGGTGTCCTAGACACGTTAATATCCGCACAGATCATTAGGCCAGATGAACAAGATTAGCTCGTGACCCAATGCGACACTCTCGCTTGGAAATGCACTGTGATGTTAACCTCCGTTAGCTGGTTGCTGAGTCTCAACAGCTCCAATGGCCTGGACCGTTCAGTGCAGACAGGCTGCTAGTGATTGTGGGGCATGAGCGACAGGGTCACTATCGGTTCTGCAGTCAGGATTTGGTGATTATTGTATGAGGTAACGGTTCAGAAAGGGTCAGTGATGGAGACTGTATTAGGCTTCACCCAATCTGATGATGGCACACAGGCTTGGGTGGAAAACCGATGAATCGAGATCCTAATAGAGTCAGATCCATCATCTCTGGTTAGTGTTAACCATTATGCCTAGCTAGTTAATATAACTTGTGCCTATTAGTACCATGCTACCTTGTTCACAGAATTCCTGAAGTGTGGAAGCAGGCCATGTGGCCCACTAAGTCCACACCGAACCTCAGAAGAGCATCCCATCCAGCCCCACCCCCAACCTCTTCCTGTATCTCCCATGGCTAATCCACCCGACCTGCACATCCCTAGAACACTATCCAGGGGCAGTCTACCCTGGCCAATCCACCCAAACCTGCACATCTTCAGACTGTGGGAGGAAACTGGAGCACCCGGAGGAAACCCAGGCAGACACGGGGAGAATGTGCAAACTCCACCCAGACAGCCACCTGAGGTTGGAATCAAACCCAGGACGCTGGCGCGGTTTGGCAGTAATGCTAACCACTGAGCCACAGTGCCACCTTGTTATTAAGACAAGTATCTCTTTTTGTTGGACACAATCAGTGGATTATCCTCTATTCCTGCTAACTGAACAGGCCTATGGCCTTCTACAGCAAGGAGGACGCTCTCTACTCCAACCACAAGCTCACAACACAGCTCAGCGATTATCTCTCAACACTGAACATTGTTCTTTCAATATGATGGACAGGAGTTGTGAAACAGATCCTTGATGTAATGAACATATTACCAGAGTCAAAACGTCTTTTATTCTAAATACATAGGAAGAGTGACCAGTGTAAACGAAGAGCTTGCTTACCCTACAGCTGTAATACCTCTTCGGTTGCCCACATCTGGAGATACATAGGCCAGAGAAAACAAACCCTTCCATTGGCTTCTGCAGCTTTTTATTCCTGGGGTAGGGTGTTAGCTTGTCACCAGAGGCTGTAGCTTAAGGGGTCCCATTCCACGTGAAGCCTGGCTGTCCGGGAGACTCTCCCCCCCTCAACACCCACCACAGGAGTATGAGAAGGATCTCCATGCGGACTCTCAATTTGTTTGGCTGTGCTATGAACACACCTTCCTTGGCCAAGAATATCTGGAAAGAGACTCAAACTCAGAGCACCAGGCTCAGAGGAGGGGCATTACCTACTGTGCCACAATACCACTGTAGGACACCTGATTGGAAATCCATGGTGCGCAGGAGTGAGGAGAAGCATGCTAGTCAGGATACGGTACAACATGAACAATAATCCGCGTACAAATGTGTAAGGGGGTACTGTCAGCATGAAACTCAAACCACTGACTCCATCCTCAGGGCAGTCCTTTTAATGATCCTGCCATCGGGACACCATCACAGCTCAGCAGATCACCGCGATCTCACTCGAAGGCGGAGAAAACCTGATGGGCTGAACGGCCTACTTCTGCTCCCCTGACTTGTGACATACCCTTTGTGCGTGCAAAACCCAGCCAACCGCTCTAACAACACTGCAAACACGACTGACCTACTGCACGCTGAGGTGAGCAAGTCTATCACAGGTGAGCATACGAAAGAAAATCCTGTATACCTTGTCCCCATAATCTCCCGGAGGGCCCTGAGAACCAATTGGACCCGGTAAACCCATGGGACCTTGGATGCCATCGTCACCTGCAGGACCTGGAAGACCTTTGTCACCCTGTACATGAAAACAAAAACAGGGTCAATGATGGACATGTTTAATCTGTCTTCTGCATCTAGTCCATCAGCGGATGACCATACGACTAAAAGATATCAACTTGGCAATGCAAACGTGACCCAATCCATAGCAAACTCACGTCTTCTCCAGCTTTCGGTCGCTTTTAAACAGACGATGCCCCTTCATGTGGAGCAGCATATTCCATTCACAGCTTGAGGCTGTGACCTATTTTTAAGTAAAGGGACTCTGCCCTGGGTATACAAATTAAAACATAATACCACGGACGCTGGAAACCAGAAATGAATGCAGAGTGCTGGAGAAACTCAGCGGGTCTGGCATTGTCTGCGGAGAGAAAAAGCCGAGTTAACATTTTGAATCTGGCACAACTCTTCTTCGGGACAGGCAGGCTGGTTCACTTACGGTGATCTGGAGGAAAACTAATTCTCAGCTGCTGGGGGTTTGCTGAAATTTGATTAAATTAGAGGACTCCAATTGCTGGCTTTTCTTTGGGTTTCAGCGACTAGGATGTCCTTCTGGGGAGAGAAGCAAAATCAGAAATTGCTGGAAAAATGCGGCAGCACAGATGCTTTCTCTGCACAGATGCTGCCAGACGTGCTGAGTTTTTCCGGCAATTTCTAATTTTGTTTCTGATTTCAAGCATCCAGAGTTCTTTGTTTTTATTTTTCCTTCCAGGGAGAGCCTGCACCTACTCAACATCAAGTGCCAACCTCAGTTAAGGGCCCAAGTCTGTGGAGCAGGACTTACACACCCATTGAGAGGTGGTTGGAGACTCTAGGAATAGAGGGCATAACCTCAAAATAAGGGGTCACGCATTTAAAACCCAAATCAGGAGGATGAGGGTAGTCAGTCTGTGGAATTCTTTACTGGAGAGGGCTGTTGAGGCTGGGTCATTCAGTGTATTCAAAGCTCAGCTAGGCAGATTTTGAATCAGTAAGAGAAACGAGAGTAATGGGAGACGGGCAGGTAAGTGGAGCTGAGGATTATCAGATTAGCCATGAATGGTGAAGCAGATTTGATGGACCAAATGACCCACTGCTGCTGCAACCGGTTAGCACCCACTTCTCATGCGGTATAAATTGGTGTTCCCTTTATTTTGGTGTTCTAGTGATTGAGTCCTGATGAGCGAGAGGTGAAAAGCGTGTCTCTTGTTCAGCAGTACTGATGCTGTAAAAACATTGCTAACATGAGAAGGAGGAATATGTACCTCTCGCACCCAACCACCCTCCTCCCAGTCTCTCTGGCTTGAAGCATAAGCCGGCAATGAGGAGCAACGTGCATCAGGATCAACAGCAGTAGGCTTTGTTTTAGGAGCCAATGGGAAGACTTACAGGAGCTCCTTTCTCTCCAACAGGGCCTGGAGGCCCTGGACCACCCGGTCGACCTGGGAGGCCAATTGCACCAGCTGGACCATTCGGCCCACGTTCGCCTGTAGACCCCTGTAGAGAGACAACAAGAGTTCAGTCATCCAATCTTGCTGCAAGTTCCTGTGAATGGCATCACCAGAATCTGACACCTCCCTCAAACCAACTAAGTCGAGGTTTCAGATGTCCATTTCTGTGGGCCATCGGTTAATTCGGACCCTTTAAGTGCATGATAAGAAATGCATTGACGTAGCAACACAGGAAATAGGAGCAGGTGGAGGTATCGCGGGCTCAGGACAGCTCGGGTACAGATCATCACATCTGATTCTCCATTCCATCCACCCACTATGGGTCCTTTGCCCTTTAGACCCAGGATTAGCCAATCTCCAGCTTTAAACGGTTAATCCAGCTTTAGCATCTCCTGTTATTTTTAATTTGGGGAGGAGATGATGGACACTGGACCATTATACTAGAGACCTTTGTAATGTTCTGGGGACCCATATTCAAATCCCTCCACAGCAGATGGTGGAATTTGAAATCATTTTTTTTTTAAAAAATTAAAATCCTAATGATAGCCCTTGAAACCATTGTTGATTGTTGTCAAAGGCGCACTTAAGTCCTTCAAGGAGGGAGGACTGTCATCTTACATGTGACTCCAGACCCACAGTAATGTGGCTGACTCTTAACTGCCCTCTGAACTGACCCAAGCAATCTCAATTGTAACAGTAAGAGTTAAAACAAATGCACCACTTGACATCAATTAAGGCACTGGAAATGGCAGCAGCACCATCCTGACTCGGAAATATAATCGCTCTTCCTTCAGTGTCACTGGGTAAAGATCCCGGAATTCCCTCCCTGACAGCACTGTGGGTCAACCTACACCCAATGGACAGCAGCGGTTCAAGGCAGTTCACTACCAGCTTCTCAAGGGGCAATTAGGGATGAGCAATAAATGCTGCTATGGCAAGCGATGCCTACATCTCATGAATCATTAAACAAAAGTGTCCCCCACTTTGTATACTAACCTGCTTCCTGAGGGCCTGGTTTTAATTTTAAGATTGTGGCCCCTCGCCCTGGCCTCCTCCACCAGCAGCGAATGCTGTTCCCTACCTACCCAATCGAATCCTCAATAACATCAACCCCTTCATCCTTTGCATGCCAGGGAATGTACACCCAGTTTCTCTTCATGATCCAAGCCTTGGATCTCCTGGCTTGGGAGCATGGTCATGAGATCCAGTCACCAGGGGATTGGGATCAGTCAGTCTCGAAGGAGCAGAGGATGACAAGATGTATCGAGCATGCACAAGAAATTTTACTTACTGTCAGCCCTGGTGCACCCATTGGTCCTTCTGCTCCTTTCAGTCCAGGAGGCCCCTGTAAGAGAGGAAAAATAAATCAGTTATGGAGCAGTCAGCCTGTGAACTAGATCCAGAGCCGAGATGGTGAAGAATAAAACTAGACACAAGTTCTGGATTGCTAGTTTATTTATGGAATGCAGCATTATAATTCCTTGCTTTTTAATGACCAGCACCCCAGTCTCTCAGTAATCCTGCTTTGTAGATATTTTCTAATCAACCTGTCCAGTGACATTACTGGACGCCTCCTGGGGCAGGTAGGTTATGAACCTGGGACATTACCAGTGTACCACAAATGACCCCGGTCTCTTGTTTCTTATTTTTTTTCCCCTCTTTTTATATTCAGAAGTACTCTTACACATAACTGAACAGTCTGTTCCCCTCCCCATCATCAAATCACCCACAGTACTTTTTCACCTCCTAATCACTGCCAGTAACAATTGATGGAGATGTGACTGGGGTAGCTTTTTCCTCACAGCCTGGTGATCTGTGAAAGGTCACCTGTGATCGAAAGAATCAACTTATCGATACTTTCCAATCAGCCTGGTCCAAAATGTTATGATGCACCTCTGGAGCAGGTGGGACTTGAACCCGGATCTCCTGGCTCAGAGGGAGGGACACTACCACTATACCACAATGGGCCCATAGTCTCTCTATTCATACCCAGCTGACTCAATCTGCTAAACAACTCAACTTGTTGACATACTTTTAAAGGGGGAACTGTAATAAAAATAACATTCCTTCGAACTTATTAAATGAAAGTAAAAGTATCATTTTAGGGAAGCTAATGCTCTCCAGTTTCTGTGGTGGTGACTGACTGTGAAGGCTTCAAACATAACTTTCCCAGGATACCTGGATTTGGGTACAACCAGAGAGCACTGGCGGGCAGTCAGGTCTCATGGCACCCCTGCATGTCCCACTCTCTGGGCATGATAGTGGCCAAGGCCAGAAGAAGACCCTCAAATACACCCTTGGGCTTGCCCCTTCTCCACTTCGCACCCAGGTATCCAAACATCAGGGGCCGAAGTGCAAACAAAACATGAGGGACACTGCCGCCAAAGAATGAAAGATGGGCTGCAAAGCTAGTGCCACCGTGTGAACGTGAGCTACGGACTCCTCCAGGGCACAGGAGTTTGGCCGAGTTCATGAACCATCTTAAGGTTCTGCCGCAACACCCTCTAAAGCCACTAGCAGTCTCTTGTTAATCTCTTCCATAGAAAGTACAGGCAGGAGTAGGCCATTCAGCCCTTCGAGCCTGCTCTGCCACTCAATGTGATTGCGGCTGATTGTCCAACTCAGTCCCCATTCTCGCTTTCTCCCCCATACCCTAATGGGTAGCCAATTAAGTCAATGAAACTAACATTAGATTAAATCAGTGAGCATTAGGCCCTTGAATACGCTCTGTAGCAAAATTAAAGTCCTCCAAAAGGAAACTGAAAATGAAAGTTGTTGAGAGGGACATAATGCATTTGACTCCCCCAAGCCCCATGCCTAGTTTCTCACTCTGTGCTCTAGGATTCTTTAGACACAACAGGTTTATTTGACAGCAGAACTAAATAAAAGTGTCACATCAACATTTCCCATTTGTTAACTGTCACCGTGCAGTGAGAGTTCATCTCCCATCTCTGATGTGACTTTATATACAAACACTCAATGGCTCTCAATGGATCATGTGTCAATGCTATAATTATCAAACCTGTATTGTGCTGAGGACCGTAAGCATTTCATTATAATGGGAGCTCACTGGGATGACGAGAGAGATCATGGATTAGAGTGGTCAAGGGTGACCATGCTTACATACTCATAACGAGATCACTTTAGCTCTGAAATCATCATCAATGTGATCTCCATGGGATCAGCACCCCAAATGAAGGCAATAATTTGGAGAGCATAACTCAACTTTGGAACTGGTGTCCTGGATGCTTGCCAGTTTAGCCTGGTAACGGGGTGGTAAGACAGTAGGCCAGCTTAGCCTGGTAACTAGGTGGTAAGACAATAGGCCAGCTTAGCCTGGTAACTGGATGGTAAGACAGTAGGCCAGCTTAGCCTGGTAACTAGGTGGTAAGACAATAGGCCAGCTTAGCCTGGTAACTGGATGGTAAGACAGTAGGCCAGCTTAGCCTGGTAACGGGGTGGTAAGACAGTAGGCCAGTTTAGCCTGGTAACTGGGTGGTAAGACAGTGGGACTGTTTAGCCTGGTAACTGGGTCGTACGGAGTTATGCCAACCATTCAGATAACCTGTGTGTACAAAGTGTGAGCAGGAGTCCCAAGGTTGCTCCGTCGTTTAAAAAGATCAGGGTTGAACTGATCTTGGTCACAACTCCACCTTCTTCTGTGGTCCCCATTATCCTCAATTCCCTTACCATTCAAACAGCTGTTTATTTGAGCATGGAATCTATTCAGAGTCCCAGACCGCACTGTTCTTAGAGGGAGAGAATTCCAAAGGTTCATGACTTGCGGAAAGGAAGCTTTTGCCATCTTCATCTGATAACCAATTTCTTCTTTTGAACCTCTGCCTCCCATTTCTACACTCTCCGAGGGGATGGGGCTCTGTCTCAGCATCTACCCTATCAAGCCCCAGCAGAACTGTGTATGTTGCAATTGGTTCACCCCTCATCCTTTGAAACCCCCCCCCACAGGAATAGGCCCAACCTTCTCAATCTTTGCTCGTAGGACAGTCCCTCCACTGCAACAATTAGCCGAGTGAACCTTCACTTTATTGCTGCCAATGTAAGTGATAATTAGCAGGAAGTAGGTTTCCCAGAATTAAGGTTGTGCCATTTTCTGGGGGGCAGTTTCTCTGCTGTTGTCCCACTTTTTGTAACAGTGAGAAGACTTACCGTAGCACCTGGCAGTCCTCGGGCCCCTGCGAATCCCCGTAATCCGTCAGGACCAGGTTTACCAGGAGATCCAAGGGGACCGGGGTCTCCCTGCAAGGTAAAAGAAAGGCTGTAACATCCCAGCAGGATTCCCACTAAAATGTCCAGCATCTTGGCTGGAATAAAACTCAATTTACTCGGATTGCGTCAATACACTTTTTTGAGCATGCCAAACAGATGACAATTTACAGAAACCATTCGGTCTGTGCTAGTTCTGATTGACCAAGCAGCTTAGAGATGTATTTTCCAGACACTTTTCATCCTATTGATCCCAATGGAGAGGCAATGGCCTAGTGGCATTATCGCTAGAGTATTAATCCAGAGACCCCCAGGTAATGTTCTGGGGGCCTGGGTTTGAATCTCGCCAAGGCAGATGGTAAAGTTGAATCCAGTAAAAATCTGGAGTTAAGGCTGTCTGGGAGGAAGCCTTAGGCTATGGAATCTGCTGCCCTTCCAGGTGACTTTAGACCCACGGGAAATGTGTTTGACCCTTAACCGTTAGGGATGGGCCATAAATGCTGGCCCAGCTAGTGACATCCACATCCCTGTGAATAAATAGAGGTGTTATCAGGTCAGGGGGATACATACAAGTGGTGGCAATGTGAGGAGGAATATTGCTAAGGAGATAGTAGGCAGTGACCTCGAGTTTGCTGCCTACAAGCTGGGGTTGCGGGTGGAGTTGGTGAAGGATTTCAAATGAAATTTGAGGGGCATATGAAGGTCCCAAAATTGCAGGGAGCAATGGGAGTGCAGCTAGAGGATGAGTCTGATCGATTGAATTTTTCGACAGAGAGCAGTTTTGGATTACAATGGGCTGAATGAGCCTTTAAAACCCTGTTATAGGTCCTGGTTACTTCTTTCAGAAGACTATAAGGTTCTGGGGCAATGGGAAGGAATGGTATGGCTCCGATATGGATAGCAGGGTGTGGGACAAGCTTCATTTAAAAGCCTCCACATCGTCTTCACACACAGCCAATCGGAGCCGTCTGTTGTCTCAGTGGGTCCAGCAGCCTGGTCTCCCAAACCACCATCACCATTCAGAGCAAAGGAGAGCAGGAGAAAGACAGTTCCCTACCGTGTGCAGGGAAAGATGTGAAATCACAGAAGGGAGTCTCTCTTAACTGCAGAGCATCTCCTTCATCATTCCATAGAACTTGTGGTCTGGGCTTCTGACAGCGAGCAGTGTAATTGGTTAACCTTTGGAACTTTGGGTGGGGGAGCGAGCACATTGCTGGCTATCCAGCCAATGGCACCAAAGGTATTGTTACAAAAAGCCCTAGGCTGTGATCAGTGAGTTGAGCCAGCATTATTGCTGAGCTGGCTCAGTTAGCTCAGGTGGCTGGATGGCGCATTTTTTGTTGCGATGCAGAGTGATACCAACAGCACAGATCAATTCCCACACCAGCTGCGGTTACCATGGAAGTCCTCCACCTCTTCCCCTCACCTGAGGTGTGGTGACCCTCAGGTTAACTTCACCAGCAGTCCTCTCTCTCTCTTTCTCTCTCTGAGAGTCCTCTGGACCTATTACCATTTTACAGCTGGGAATGGGACTAACTAGCTCAGTTGACCTGAACTCAGGAAGACAGGGGAAGAGTGAGCTTGATGAGGGGACGAGGACAGAGATGGCGAACCCAGCACAACAGGATACCGTGCGCTGATGGGAGTGACAAAGAGGGAACGTCCCTTTCCCAATTCCGACGGAGATAAGGAGCTGCAAGATCCAGACAGCAACCAGCCCACTCACCTTTCCCCCTTCCTTCCCTGCGCTGCCTGGGATGCCCTGTTCACCTGGAGGTCCTGGAGATCCAGGGTGCCCCCGTTCTCCCATTGGCCCACTGTCGCCAGCGGAACCCTGACGGATAAAAAGGAACAAGAGTCATTTCTCCAAAGAGTTTGCATTGAGATAGCACCTTTCACTCTTCAAAGTGCTTCACTGTCAACAATGTAATGTTGGAATTGTACTCACTACTGTAAGGGTAGGAAATATGACAGCTGGTTTATGTACATCCCACAAACACCAATGACTGAATAATCTGTTTTCTCTCGCAATCTTGAATGAGGGGTAAATATCAGACCTGACATCACGGACAATCCTCCAGTTTGACGGACATAGGAAACAGCAGCAGGACTGGACACCTACCAAATATGCCAAATGATTCAGTGGGTGGCTCAGTGGTTAGCACTGCTGCCTCACAGTGCCAGGGACCTGGGTTCGATTCTCAGCCTCGGGCAACTGTCTGTGTGGAGTCTGCACATTCTCCCCGCCTCTGCGTGGGTTTCCTTGGGGTAGTCTAGTTTCCTCCCCTAGGGTGGATTGGCCGTGCTAAGTTGTCCCTTGTGTTCAGGGATGTGCAGGATAGGTGGATTGGCCATGGGAAATGCAGGGCTACAGCGACAGGGTAGGTTGGGTGGGATGATCTTCAGAGAGTTGGTGCAGACTCAATGGGCCAAATGGCCTCTTTCCACACTGTTGGAATTTTATGACCATGGATGATTCTCTAACTCAAAGCCACTCTCTTACACGAGCCTCATATTTGTTGATATCTTTAACATCTAGAAATCTACCGATCTCTATCTTGAACGTGCTCAGTGACTGAACCTCCACAGTGCTCCGAGCTATGGAATCATTTACATCCACTTGAAAGGGGACGGGTAGGCCTCAGTTTAATGTCCCATCCTAAGGGCTGCATCAGCCCAGACACAGTGTTCACGTTGTGAAGTCAATCTCAGACTGGGATGCTCCAGGTCAGAAGTGAAAGTGTGACTGCTGTGCGGCCATCTGCTCTGGTCAATACAGAATGTGATGGAAGACTGCTCAACATCACTGGCTGGATCCAGACCTGATCCGGGAGAGGTCGGTGAGGTTCCTAACTCAACTCAACCATTCCATCCTTCCCCAGCCCCGGTCTAGGGCCGGAGCCGCTCAGCTTACCTGAGGTCCCACAACTCCAGGGGGACCAGGTGGTCCGGTCTTGCCTTGAAAACCCTGGAAACGAAAGGAAAGGGAAATGAACTAATCTGCAACTGGGGAAAGAGAACACCAGGATTCAGGAATGGTAACCCAGCTGAGGAGCTCCATTGGGAAACAGGCCCCAAGAGTTTGTGCCCTTGCCTTCATCCCCTCCCCATCAGCCCCCTCCCTGATGGCCATCATCTGAGTCATGTTCATGACCTGTCCCTCAATAGGTGGACAACGGATAGGAATGCAGCAACAGGAGTAGGCCATTCAGCCATTACATCTACCCTACCATTCGATACTGTTATGGCTGATCGCACACTTCAATACCTTTCACCCAACCCATCCCAATAACCCTGTACAGCACGGGTCATCAGAAACATAGCAATATTTTCCTTAAACACAAAGACTGAGTTTCCACACCCAAAGCATCACAATCCTCTGAGTTAAATAATTTCTCCTCATCTCAGACCTAAGTGTGAGACTCCTTTATTTTTAAAACATGCCTCCCTGGTTTTAGACTCTACAACCAGGAGAAACATCTTACCTGCACCTAACCTGCCCATCCCTTTAAATAGGATGTAAGTTTCAATGAGATCACCTCTCATTCTTCAAAACTCTAGAGAGAAAACTGGCCTAATTTGCCCAATTTCCCTCTCTATAGTACAGCCCCGCTATCCCATGAACAAGTCTGGTGAACCTTCATTACATTCCTTCTATGGCAATAATATCCTTAGTGAGGTAAGGAGACCAAAACTGCACACAGTACTCCAGGTGTGCCCTAACCAAGCTCCTATATGACTAAAGCAAGATCTCAGAAGCAAAACATACACAGCACATACTTGTTAACTTGATCCAAGCTCGAAGATGAAGCATAGACTGAGACTCAAAGCTTTTCCTTGACAGAGAGCTTACAGAACACAGAACATAGAACAGTACAGCACAGGAATGGACCCTTCAGCCCACGATGTTGTGCCGAACATGAGACCAAATTAAACTAATGCCCTCTGCCTGCCCTTGGTCCATATCTCTCCATGCGTTGCATTTTCATGTGCTTATCTAAACATCCCTGAGACGCCCCATCACCTCCACCACCACCCTGGCATTGCATTGCAGACTCCTACCACTCTCTATGTAAAAAACTTTTCCCTCACATCTCCTGCACGTGCGCAGGCACACACACAAACACACAATTCATCAAATTATCATCTCTTGACTGTTTCCCTTTACCACTCAACATTAACATCCATCGTTTGTTCACTTAATTCACTTGGTGTTAATATTAAACCACACTAAACTGGGGGGGAGGGGGTGCAGGTCAGAAAGCATGGGATCTGGAGCTGCCACTCACCTGGGTACCTGGCCCTGATTCAGTCCGAGACACAAACACAGTGGCTCTGCCACCACCAACCCAGAGACAGTAGGTCCCCTAGAGTCCTGAGTTACCGCAGCCCGAGGACCCGTCCCATCCTTGGCACAAACCCCTTGATCTCAGTGACACATCCTTGCTGCATTTGCTGTAGCAGCACCACGGCATCAGGATTGAAAGGGTGAAGGGACTGCCACCTTCCCGTACTATCAGAAGAACATACTGAGCCACATATCTAAGCAGTGATGAGCTACCTTATCTATGTTTCGTCCTCTGCAAAGTCAGGACTAATGAGTGGGAAAGCTCCCTCTGCTGAAAAGCGGTACGGTCTGGAGGAGAAACTTACAGGCTCACCGCGTTGCCCGGGGTGCCCGGGTATCCCGTCCTTTCCAGCGGGTCCCTGAGGAGATTGCAAGAATCAGGAAGGTGAAGCAGTATCTGTCAGACCATTCATGAGCAAGCCAAACCTTACAGCCTATTCAAAATCAACCCCGAGATGCAATTCGCGGTCGGACGGCTTGCCCCAGGTTTCCAGCATATTAATTATCTTGGCAACCGTGCCCCTGCGGAAAGGTTCCTCATGAAAAGAAACAGCAGAAGGCTCCCTCTGAAGTTTCTCCAGGACACTCCAATCAGATTTATTCATGACTATGCAATGTTTACAGTCGCCACTCTTAGACTCCCTGATATTGAAATCATAGAATCCCGACAGTGTGGAAACAGGCCATTCAGCCCATCGAGTCTACGCCACCCTTCCAAAGAGCCTACCCAGACCCACACCCACTAGCCTTTCCCTATCATCCTGCATTTCCCATGGTTAACCCACCTAGCCAGCAAATCCCTAGATACTCTGGACAATTTAGCATGGCCAATCCACCCTAACCTGCACATACACTCATAGACCTATCCAGCATGAAAACAAATCTTCTGGTCAAAATCATCCATGCCGACCAGACATCCTGAACTAATCTAGTCCCATTTGCCAACATTCAGCCCATATCCTTCCTGTTCATGTACCCATCCAGTGGCCTTTTAAAATGTTGCAATTGTACCAGCTTCTAGAACTGCATTCCATACAGGCACCACATTCTGTGTGAAAATGTTCCTCCTTAGGTCCCTTTTAAATCTTTTCTCTCTCACCTTAAACCTATGCCCTCTAGTTTTGGACTCTGCTACCTTAGGGAAAAAGACTATGGCTATTCACCCTATCCATGCCCATCATCTTAAGGCTGTGGAAGGAGGAAAACTCACACAGACACAGGGAAAACGTGCAAACCCCATACAGGCAGTCACCTGAGTCTCGGATTGAAGCCGGTTCCCTGCTGCTGTGAGGGAGCAGTGCTAACCACTGAGCCACTGTGCTCCCCATTGGCATTGTGCTCTCTGTATCTACCCTAACAATACGCCCATCGTAGAAGTGATCTGGCATCAGGTCATACGCACAGCCCCTCTGCTTTCTTTTCTCTACAGTGATAATCAAACCCCAAGCCTGCTCTCTCATTCCCGACAGAAATCCCTAGCCCCTTGCTCATCCCTTTTTGGTTTTGTTGGAAGATAAAGTAGCTTTCAGCAGGGTCACGTGAGAGTCATGTAATTATGGAAAAAAGTGCAAGAAATATATTTAGTTGAAACAAAGTCTAATGTTGCCTCATGGATTAAGCTGACTACATGGGAATTTACAGCCTCTTGCATATAGATGAACAATTTCAATGCATCTCAGAATGGTTTTGCAAACTGCTTGCACCTGTTTCATCTACAAATTTTATGCCAAAGCTTCTTTATTTGGTTCAGTCAGATTTCATGCTGGATTTTCCGAAGCATTTGTGATTTTACCAGAGATAAAAGGTACTGCAGATGCTGGAGAATCTGAGATAACAAGGTGTGGGGCTGGATGAACACAGCAGGCCGAGCAGCATCATAGGAGCAGGAAAGCTTGACGTTTCGGGCCTAGACCT
>JAHRHZ010000277.1:12681942-12692136 GCA_024137785.1 Ginglymostoma cirratum | reverse complement strand
GGGCCTAGACCTTTCTGATGAAGGGTCTAGGCCCGAAACGTCAAGCTTTCCTGCTCCTATGATGCTGCTTGGCCTGCTGTGTTCATCCAGCCCCACGCCTTGTTATCTCTCATTTGTGATTTTACGTTCTGTCTGGCTGTTGAATAGTGTGTAAACACACACAGGAGCCACACTTGTATGGAGGGTTAGTGCCAAACTGTTGCTGTTATATCTCTTGCTCAACAGCAGCCCAATCCCACATCTCCAGACACAGAGATGTGTCTCTGACAAAGCACTCCCAGCCAAATATCTCCTCAATAAACTTTGATCCAAATTCTTCAAGAATGGCTGGGACGAAATAGTCCACAGCCACTCTGCGCCACTCCCCACACCAGAACGAGGAAGGAAGCAGTTTGCTCTTTCTTTTCATGATACAAATAATCGCTGCACCTTTCTCAACAGGGGTGGTACAGTGGCTCAGTGGTTAACACTGCTGCCTTACAGTACCAAGGACCCCAGTTCAATTCCAGCCTTGGGCAACTGTCTGTCTGGAGTTTACACATTCTCCCAGTGTCAGTGTAGGTTTCCTCCCACAGTCCAAAGATGTGCAGGTCAGGTGGATTGGCAAAATACTCTGCAGTGTCCAGGGATATGTAGGCTAGGTAGGTTAGCCACAGGAAATGCAGGGTTTTGGGGGGTGGGAGTAGTGTCTGGATGGGATGTCCTGCTCCCACACTGTAGGGACTGTACAATTAAACAGAGAGGCACACCAGCCCAAGGACCCCACTCTGCAGAAAAACACCTCCACCCAAACAAAGGTCACCAAGCTCATTAATAAAACAAAGAATTGCAGATGCAAAACAAACTGCTGGAGAAACTCAGCAGGTCTAGCAGCACCTGTGGAGAGGAAACAGACCATTCGGAAGCAAGGTCTGCTTTCCAGAGTTAATGTTTCAGGTCCAGTGACCCTGCTTCCGAATGGTCTGCTTCCTCTCCACAGATGCTGTCAGATCCACTGAGCTTCACCAACAATTTCTGTTTTTGTGTCACGAAACTTATCCTTCACTGAGGTTGAAGCAAGGATACAAGGATTCCAGGTCAGGTTTTCTCAGGGCGGTCTCTCGACCAGGAATCCAGCAAACCTGAAACTCTCCTCCCTGACCCTCCTGAATAAAACAGAACAAGGAAATATTACTCACCGGGGGTCCTTTGGGGCCTGGAAACCCAGTGGGTCCCTGAGGTCCTTGTGGTCCCTGAAACAATAACAAAGACACCGTCAGCTTTGCTGTGATGAAACTCAGTTGGACTCCACTTTGACACGAAGGAGTGTGCAATGCCACAGTTGGGACGGTGGTTTGGGGACAACTGCTGATCGTTCAGAACCAGCCCGGCGATATGCCAGATCATGAACAGATCAATACTGAGGTTACAGGTTTTAGGGCGGTAGGTTAGAAATGTTGGACAATTTGTTGAAATGTCACAAATAAAGAGTTCACACTTTGCTTGCAGTAACTCCAATCATGGTCTCTCTAACTGGCAGAAAGTATTCAGGGACCATCTCTAAATGCTCTCGCTGAAACCTCAATGGGACATTGCACATGGGTGAATAGATTTGTAGAATACTTCTTAAAACCTTAAAAAATTGAATAGTGTCAACTCAAAGCTTTGAACTTTGGGAAAATGCTGAACAAAGTCCAAGTAAATTGGAATATTTGCAATCTTCAGATACAGTTGACAGTTTTATAATTTTTTTTTACGTTTACACAAAGACATGTACACAAACCATAATGAGGAATCATGGTGGGGGTTTCTCATGGCTGATCTTATAGAAACAAAGGAATGGGAGTAGGCCACTCAGCCCCCTGAATTTGCTCTGCCATTCAACAAGACCATGGCTGATCTCTGGCCCAACTCCCAATACCTGCCTTTGGATCATATTCTAGTCCTTAATGCTTCTGCTTAAAAAAAAACTGTCACAGATTTAAAATTAACTGACCCAGCATCCACTGCGGTTTGTGGAAGAGAGTTCCAAACCTCTAGCATCCTTTGTGCATATAAGTGCTTTCTAACATCTCTTCTAAACAGTCTGGTCCTAATTCTCAGATTATGTCCCCTAGCTCCAGAATCCCCAACCAGTGGAAATAATTTATCTTTATCTACCCGGTCTTTTCCTGTTGATGTCTTGAAGATTTCGATCAGATCACCTCTTCTACCTTAACTCAGATTTCTCTTCCCATCCCAAAACATCCAAAAATCTATTGACCTCAGTCTTGAAAATTCCATGGATTCACAATCCTCCGAACAAAGAAATTTCATCTCATCTCAGTTGTAAATGATTGGTCCCTTATCCTGAAACTATGACCTTTGTCCTACATTCTTAAGTCAAGGGAAAGAGCTCTTTCATTACAAATTCTATTATGTCTTGTAACTGCATGACAAAGTCCCACATGGTAGTATCCGTACGCAGTATACGTACCTGACTCTGTATGTACAGCATCCTGGAATAAGAAGGTGTCTCAGAACTTGAGTAAGAGGAGAAGCTAACCACCTCATACTGCTATTTTACAACAAACAGCCAAGTGAGATTCTTTCCTAATTAAACGCTGCTGTCAAGCCAATATTAAGTTTACATGGAATCCACACATTCAATAACAAATATTTCATGTTTACTGACCCAACTTTAAGCCCCTTCTGGATTATTCCAATTGGTTTGGGGTGAGGACCTTGCTGACATTTGTCTCTTGTTCAACATTTCAGGCTTTTCCAAAGACTTTTTCATTTCACAATGGCTGCGAAGTCGGACCTGTGTTGCAACCTGACAACCAGCTCAGCAAAGAGATAGAAACAAGCTGGCCCAGGCTGAGTTACTTCTCCAAAGATAGCCACCTCTCCTCGTACCTCCCATGACCTGCTTCATCCTCCCCTATCGTCTACTTCATGGATGTCCCCCAACTCTCAACTCTTTGCAGCTGTCACACGCTGTGCTCTGATAGGAGCCCCGGACTCCCCCTCGTTCTCGACCGCAGTGTAAAGCCACGAGGAAGAGAAGCTGAGTTCCTTTCATAAAGTCCATCTGACAACAGTAAGTCGGAGCTAGAGTAACAGCAGTTTGCTAGGGCTGAAAACTAACTGCCAAAATCCACGGGAGAAGGATTCCTCCGATCTCGAGTGGGGATATCCTTGGCTTTCATTCTCACTGTGTGCTCTCAGAGCTTCTGCCAAGTCAAACAGAGGAGAAGCTGAGCCTGAGAAAGTGCCTCTGTATATTTATTCTGAGGGGCTGAACTGCAGGCAGGTTGAAGCTGGTCACAACCCAGGGGAAATACTTACCTGCTTTACAGAGGCAATCCTGTAGTAAAAGTTTAACATCATGCATGTTCCTATATCTCTGACACTTTGCATACAATGCTGTCTACTGTTCTTCGCTGAATGGTCTGTAGGAGATACCATTCAAACTTTTGTACCTGTACCACTGCTAGTACCCCAGGGCAACTCAAACTAAATGGCGATCTCTTATTAATGTTTAAAAGTCACTTTACATAAGCAGTTCATGCTAAATTGCCTACAGTGTCCAGGGACGCACAGGGTAGGTGGATTAGCTATGGGAAATTCAGGGTTATGGGAACAGCCTAGGATAGGGAGGGTGAGTCTGGGTGGGATGTGCTTCGGAGGGTCAGTGTAGACTTGATGGGCTGAATGGCCTGCTTCCACACTGTAGATTTCTAGGAGTTCACAGCTTACTTGCTATGATTTCAATCATGGGCTGTCTAACTGGTAGAAAAGTATTAAGGGACCATCTCTAAATGCTCATGTCCAAACCCTCTACATCGTTACATGAGACATTGTATATATCAGAATAGATTTATAGAATACTTTTTAAAGCCAGTAAATTAACCTTGCAAATTGCAAATGAAGGAGCCCTGCATGTCTTCTGATCAACCAATTCTGACATTGTACATTCTATTACGTGTTGTTAATTGTTGATCTGTTACATTTAATTATAAATGTATGGAGGGCATGAAATAGGATTTCACTGGGGCTGTTCTAGATCTGGTGACCTTCAAACTAAACCACCACCAGTTATCTATTTTTAATGAGAGAGCTGCCCTGTGGTCTGGTAAGACTACAGCGGCTTTACATTTACCTATAAACAAATATTCAAACTCAGAGGTGGTTGAGTTACGAAGTTCGTGTATGTAATGTTCAAATCCACAAATAGATGTTAGACTGGTAAAGATTGGGTCCAGTAGCTTCCTTCACCAGTTGGCTTTCCTGAGTATAACATTTGTTTCCAAGTGCCCCATCTTATCATGTTGGCTACACTGCCCGAGGGAAAATGTCCAATAAACATCTCCACAGTCACAAGTACCTACTTGCTGCTCCGCAGTGGAAGGGATATGTCTAACTGCTAAAACTCACTTGAAGAAGTCTAGTTGGAGTTCCGCAGAAGTTGCAGAAACAGGCCACCCATCCCAACCAGTTCATACCACTATTTACACTTTACCTGAACCTCCTCCCTATCCTCTCCGTCTAACCCCAATCAACATAACTGTCTATCTGCTTCTCCTTCGTGTGGCTTTCTAGATTCCTCTTAAATCCGTCAATTCATTCAATTACTTCCACGAAAGCAAGTTCCGCATTCTTACTACTGTCTGATTCCTCCTTATGAACAGCTATCGCATATTGATGGCTCTTAATCCTGGTTGCCGCACACAAACTCTTATATAACTTTAAAAACATTTCACAGCAGCACACACCACAACTTGTATTTTTCAGTGTAAAAGAGCCCCAACCTGTTTGCTGTCTGCTGATATTTATGACTCCTCAGTATAAATCATTCTTTGCACCATCTCCAGTTCCTTCATGGAGACCAGAACCACGCGCAGGATGCCAACAAATTCCCAGGGACATGTCTTTACAGTCAAAGTCTTACCTTCTCCCCTGGTGCACCTTGTGGGCCATCGTTACCAGCAATTCCCTGCAGAAGAGCAAAAGAGGTCACTAGCAGCAAAAATAGATAGGTTGACTCTGATTAATCAAGTCACTGCCCTGAGAAATGAACCAGGGTTTGCCACAGACAGGAAAAATAGGGACCAAACCCATAGACCTTCACACCAACCAGCTTGGAGCCAACTCCAGGTCAGCATCCCTCTGGGAAAGGGTCAAGTGTGGGAAACATGGACCACAATAAAGGGGCTGGGGGGGGTGGGAAAGACAAAGACCCTTGCTCAGGAACTTCTTGGGCAGTTTAAACAGCTGCCTTCACACTGCCATGGGATCAGTCTCAAAAACATGGTCTTGTGAACATATGTATAGTGAACAGTCAGCTGCTGGTGTTAAAACTAGGGACTCTTGGTACCATATTTCCACAAGGTTAGGAAACTGCAAAATTACACACCAACCCCACCTGCCATGCCCACTCCCACTCCATTGCCAGGCCCACCACATCATCAAAGGAAGGAATGCGTTTCCTGAACCCCATCCCTAAACACTCACATTTATCAAATAATCTCCTGGTCATTTGGTAAAGCAGAACGTCAGTACTTGTGAAAAGAGACACATTGTTAAAGGTTTTCATCTTGCATTCATACTTTGCAGGGATACCCATGTAAAGGGAAAACAAAACTTATACTGTGCGCGAGGAGGTGGCTGGCTGGTTGACAAGTGGACTCTGATTGGTCGAGGCACCAGTTAATAACGACTGACAGTTGACTGCTAACCATTATTTACATATTAAACTGGGCAGGTTGACTCTGATTGATCAAGTCATTGCCCCGAGATGTGAACCAGGGAACGGCACGTATAAATGTTGGGTTCCCTTCACATTGCTATTCTTGAGAATTGTCCTGGTGAGTGCAAGTGGCAAAGCTTTGTCAAGGTGTGCCTTATTTCAGCAAAATAATCTTGATGAATAATGTCAATAATCAGCACACATTTATATTGTGAAAATATAACTTGTCCTTTTTTCATTAACTGTCTGACGCAAAGCATTATGGTATAACGTGTTGCAGGTCTCGATGACTCTATAACAATTCCAAATGAGGGGTGAATCAATCCCCCTGCAATCCTGACATTATTGTTATGTCTCAACAACTATTCCACATGAGACAGCCATTACTAATTTCACTCAGATTCCCACTTGCTCCTTCTGCAGTAATTTTTGAGCATGCAACCTCTACAAACAAGAGGTCCGAGGACACTTGGGAGAACCATTGTCTGCAAGCAGCTATCCGAGCAATACACACCATCTTGAATTGGCACCATTTAATATGTCCCTCACTGGGAAAATCCCTCCAAACAACTGCCCACACCAACTGGAGCTCAGTGGTTCAAGGGTTATTAGAGATAGGCAATAAATGCCCTTCATGCCAATGACACCCATGTGCCACGTAGGGATCCAAAAGCCATGCTTCTGAGAGATGGGTGAAATGGAAAACCTCCAATGGCAGAGCTCAACAATTGGAGCAGTCTCTGTTATTTCAACGCCCAGTTGGATGTTGACTAGTGAAGTTCTATTACGTTGCATTTTGTCAACTTAGACACTGCTATCACCTCATAAAGCATGGTTCTGTCCAAGACAGGATTCTTCTTTTCACAGTGGTGGACAACGGACAAAGGGAAACCATTAATTGTAATTAATCATTTTTTAAAAAAATCATTCATGGGACATGAATGTCACTGGCTGCTCAACATTTTATTGTTCATCCCTTGTTGCCCTTGAGATGGTGGTGGTGAGCTGCCTTCTTAAACTGCTGTAGTCCATGTGCTGTTGCTACAGCCACAATGCTGTTAGGGAGGGAATTCTAGGATTTTGATCCAGTCACAGTGAAAGGACGGTGATATATTTCCAGGTCAGGATAGTGAGTGGCTTGGAGGGGAGCTTGCAGGGGGTGGTGTTCCCATTTGTCTGCTGTCCTTGTCCTTCTAGAAGGAAGAGGTCCTGGGTTTGGAAGGTGCTGGCTGAGGATCTTTGGCGAATTTCTGCAGTGCATCTTGTAGATAGTACACACTGCTGCTACTGAGTGTCAGTGGTGGAGGGAGTGGATTCTTGCGGATGTGGTGCTAACCAAGTGGGCTGCTTTGTCCTTTGTAATTGCCCTTCACTTCTATGCAAAAAGACACAAAGATTTGCCATGATATATTTTAGTGCCCACTTCATTAAAAGGTTTATTTAAAGGTTTATTGAGACAGCTTACCTTTGGTCCAGACTTGCCAGGAGGTCCTCTGTGCCCTCTTTCGCCTCGCTCGCCCTAATGATACGAAACAGAAATTATATTTCACACGAGCTCTTCTCAGCTTCCCTTCTGCTCAATCCCATTTCCTGTCCACCTCTCCAAGGAATAGTGAGGTGTGACTGACCCTCACATAACCCATTTGAGCACCTCAGGGTGATGCCCTTAATATTACAACCCAGTCTCTATCCATACCCATCTAGAACAATCACTCCCTCATTTTCCACAATGGGGGAGACTTGGACAATGTACGTCAGCAGCTCAGCGGGTAGCACTCTTGCTTCTAGTGCACACTTTGAGTTCCAAGTCCTACTCTTGAGACTTGAGCATGACCTGTACAGCTCTGACAGAGTGCTGCATTGTCAGAGACACATCTTTCAAATCAGATGTTGGACTCAGGACCATTTGGAGCCTAAGATGGACACAAGAGATGCCATGGCACTAGCTTAAAGATAAGTAAGGGGTGTTCAGGCCAATTTTCATCACACAAACGTCCTGAAATAGATTCTCCCATCATTTTCATTTTGCTGTGTGTGTGGGATCTTGCTGTGTAGAAATCAGCTGCTGTGCGTAAATTTCACAAAATGCCTCACTGATTGGAAAGTGCGCAGTTGGACAGGAAGCTCAAGCCTCACAGTAATACTTTATGCAGTGTTATAACAAATAAGTGGAAATATATATGAATAGAGAGGTCAATGGGGACTACAAGAAGGAGAAAAGTAGTAAGTTAGTGAGAGAGAAAATGAGAAAGGGAGAAACTTGAATTGAGAGGGATAGATAACAAGAGTGAGAGAAAGGGAATGAGAAAAAAATAAGAAAAGAGAGAAAAAGAGAGATGGAGAAAGGAAGAGAGAAAGGGAGGAGATAGGAAGAGAATCAAAGAGACTAAAGAAGAGGGAGAGATACAGAAAGGGACAAAGTCAGAGAAAGGAGGTGGAAGAGAGAGTTAGGTTAGGGAAGAGAGAGGGACATTGAAAGCGGAGGGGACAGAGAGATAGAGAAATTAAGGAAGGACAGAGAAAGTGGGTGGGAAAGACAGAGAGACAAGTGGGAGAGAGAGAGACGGGGGACGTGATAGAGAGAGAGGGAGAGAGAGAGAGAGAGACAGAGGGAGAGGGGCAGAGAGATTGACAAAGACAGAGAAGAAGAGTGAGAGGACAGACAGAGAATACCCATGAGGTATTGTTCTGAAGTCTTTCAGAATTTCCTCCTTGATAAAACAGTTCATTTTTTTTTGTAATGAAGAGGAGACGCTCACCGTGGGTCCTCGCTGTCCACGGACGCCAGGGGGCCCGGCTCTACCCTGTTAGACAATTGAAAGAAAGGCTTCATTATAACATTGGGGTTGGCAGATCAACCTGGGTCAGAAGATACCCATGCTTCAACAATCGAGAGGACCTGCTCTGTTGCAACAACAACAAGGAGCATTAACTGGTACAGGTATTGGGATCTTATTATCTCTACAACCGACACTTCACTGCATAAGCCCACTGTTCACATGGAGTGTGTGCACACCTATCAATTAGGGCACATGTCGACATCTTGGTAAATTCTACGCTAGTACAATCATCTCTGCATCCTGAATCTTCCCTCAAACATTGACCTCCCTCATCTAATTGGGTCAAACTCACTTCCCAAGCTCTTCCCAGATTATTCCCAGCAAATATATCCCACATTAATGGGGAAACGTGGCCATGTAGGTTCACTTCTACTTTGACCACTGAAGGAGGTCTATGGATGCACAAATCTATGGATCCTCTCTTAAATTCACAGAATTCCAGTTCTGGATGTGTCTCTCAGGTGTCAATAAGTCAAATGGACTTTATGTTGATATGTTATTGTCACTCTTCATTCGTTTCCTCATTACTGGGCATACATATTAAGTTAAATGGATGTCAGTGTTGGGCCCAATGTTAATGCCATCATGAGCGTTAAGCATTCCCAGGTCAGATACTGTAAAGGCAGAAAGATAGTCCTGCGCTATTACATCTTCTATAGTCCACTTCTCACTGATAGGTGAGAAAGTTTTATTCCCATTTTATCACAAAACAACTGTCCCAGAACAGTGTCAGCAGATCCCTGTTTAATGTGACTGCACTTCATTACAGTGCAATAGAGTCGAGTAGTAAATTTATGACAGTAAAGACTGGATTGGCCAAAGGGCCTCTTCTGCACTGTATGATTCTATGGCAAGGATGCCTGAGCCCAAGTGGAACTAGGGAATGGATGATGGTTGTACATTATTTAGGGGATAATTGGGTGGGATGCAGGTGTATAAATGTGGGGAACAAGTGTGTGGGAGTTTTGTGATGTGGGAGTTGGATTAAAACCTTGACTGGAAGATGGACTCTGTCTATCCAACCTTTTATCCCCTGTTTAACGCACTGTGCCATTCTACTGCTCCTTGGGAAAATGGTGGTGAGTAACTTTCAAAACAGCTGAGTGACCTGCTCAGCCAGAATCAAGTACATTAGCTACAGGCTTGAAGTCATGTACAGACCAGGCTGGGTAAGGACGGCAGAATTTCTTCCTTCCAGGATATTCAGGAGCCACTGTTCTAAGGAGAACAGCCAATGATGGACAGAGACACACATACCCTTCTGCCTTTCTCTCCACTCAGACCTGGAGATCCTGAAAATCCCGTTGAACCCTGATGAGGAAAGACAGACATTTCTTAGAAACATAAAATTCACCAGAACAAGAAGTAGAAGGTTTGGTGGACGTTGGACTGGCAATGTTACAATTAAACCTTCCTCCCCAACCGACAAAATAACTGGAAGTACAGAGTAGGGGATGATTATTTAATCAGCAAACCTTGCAGTTTCTATTGATGGTGCACATGGAGGAGGCCAAGCAGCCCACAATAACTGTGCTAACAAGATAACAAGGTGTGGAGCTAGATGAACACAGCAGGCCAAGTAGCATCATAGGAGCAGGAAAGCTTGACGTTTCGGGCCTAGACCCTTCTGATGAAGGGTCTAGG
>JAHRHZ010000277.1:12630234-12676942 GCA_024137785.1 Ginglymostoma cirratum | reverse complement strand
TGCTGAGCTGAACATTCTCCACAAGGGGGCGGCATATCCCTTCTGCAGCCACACGGCTGCTCGCCTGTTGGTTCAAAGTAAGCCAGGTGTGCATTTCTGTAGCACCCTTCATGGCCACAGGACACCTCCATAATCTCCTCACAGACAATGAAGCACCTTCAGAGAGTAGTCACTGCTGCAATTTGGGAAAAAAAGCAGCTAATTTGTGCACAGCAAGCTCCCAAAAACAGAAACTTGGGGGTGATCAATTCAGATGATGGGCCATCAAATGAAATGCTAACTCTGTTTGTTTCCACACTCGCTGAACTTTTCTTCATTAAATTCAAAGTTACATTTATATAGCAATCACTCCTTGTTGCGGCTGTAACGAGGTCAGCCAATGGGGCCTCATTGAGTATGAGTTCCCTGACTGGGGGTGTTAACCTGGTCCAATCAGAGAGCCCCCACTGTCAGATATAAACAGGAGGGTCAGAGGTTCTGCTCACTACGGGAGCTGGCTCTGAATGAGGCAGCACCAAAGTCAAGGACTGTTAAAGTGTAAATAAAGGGTAAGTTGGTGACGGCATAGTGATCTCTCTGGAGTTATTTCACTCTTCTTCGAAATAACTCCATGGATATGTTTACATCCTGAGACATAGGACCAGGGTTTCAGTGGAGTATGTCATTTGACCATGCAGCACTCCCTCAGCACTGGCCTGCAGGTGTCCGTGTGGAATGTTTCACAGCCAAGTCTCTGGGGTGGAAGACGAGAGATGGACACACTGAGTCACAGCTGACAGAGGAGTGAGCAATGGATGGAACGTGCCTCACCATTAAAGATGGATAGGGTGAACAGCCAAGGTCTTTTCCCCAGGGTAGGGGAGTCCAAAACTAGACGGCACTGGTTTAAGGTGAGGGGGGAAAGATTTAAAAGGGATCTAAGGGGCAACTTTTTCATGCAGAGGGTGGTGCACATTTGGAACAAGCTGCCAGAGGTGGAGGCTGGTACAATTACAACATTTAAAAGGCATCTGGATGGGTGCATGAATAGGAAGGGTTTAGAGGGATATGGGCCAAACACTGGTAAATGGGATTAGGTCAGATTGGGATGGATGGTTGGCATGGATGAGTTGAACTGAAGGGTCTGTTTCCATTCTGTATGACTCTAAATCTCAATGAACTGTTGATGTGATTCAAATGCTAACATAAAATGAAACTCCACTTACCACCGAAAGACACAGCAAACCAACCAGCTCTTCCATCTAGAAGGACAAGGGCAGCAGATGCACGGGAACACTACCCTCTACAAGTTCCCCTCTAAGCCAATCACTATCCTGACTTGGAAATCCATTGCCATTCCATCAGTGTCACTGCGTCAAAATCCTGTGATTCCCTCCCTAATGGCACTGTGGGTGTCCCTACTCCCCAGGAATTCAAGAAGGCAGCTCGCCACCACTTTCTCCAGAGCAATTAGGAATGGACAATAAATGCTGGCCTACACCCACTGAATCATAATTCCTACAGTGTGGATACAGGCCATTCATCCTATTGAGACCACACCCAGACCCACCCTATCCCTGTAACCCTGCATTTCCCATGCCCAATCCACCTAACCTACACATCCTAGATACTATGGACAATTTAGCATGGCCAGTCCACCTAACCTGAATGTTGTTGGACTGTGGGCGGAAACCCTCACAGGCACGGGGAGAATGTGCAAACTCCGCACAGTTGCCTGAACAAGAAATCAAACGCAGGCTCCTGGCACTGTGAGGCATCAGTGCCAACCACTAAGCCACCATCTGATGTGGCAGGATTTGAACCTGGGTCCCCAGAACATTACCTGGGTCTCAGGATTAACAGTCCAGGGATAATACCACCAGGCTATAGCCCCCACCAGTGTGGGAGGTAAGAAGTGAAGCACAAGGCTAGACACTGTGTCCAGTGAAACATTTGGCACTACAGAGCAATGTAATGACTGCAAAATACTTTGAGGCCAATGAGGAATCAGCAAGGCATTAGGCAAGACTAGCTTGTCCCTCAATGGAGGACGCAAAGCTTAACTGTTATCAAAATGCTCAGCTTTCTTCATAACCCTCTCGTGATCAGTATGACAGTCTGCACCAAGCTTCATCTGTTGTTGTGAAGAGGAAGATTAGTCATTGAAGATGATGAAAATATCCCCCCAACAAGGGATTTAGCCTGCAGCTGACAATTCATTTGGTCATGGGGCCAACTGGATCGCTCTTTTGCAAAGAGTTAGTTCAGGCACAATGGACAGAGTGGCCTCATTCTGTCATATCCTGTGAGCAGGGGCCTGATACAATTCAGCTGCACAGAGGCTATAAGATATCACAGGCACTGATTCCCACTACCAGATGAAGTGAGAGAGTGTGTGAGAGAGGGACAGAGATTGAGAGAGAGAAAACCTAGTCTGAATCAGTCACTCTAGAGACAGATTGAGGAGAGATGGACAAAGAAAGAGAGAGAGAGAGAGAAAGGAAGAGAGGGAAGGTGCAGGGAAAGAGAGAGAGAGATGGAGATGGAGAGAGAGAGTGAGAAAGAGAAAGAGAAAGAGAAGGAGAAAGAGAAAGAGACAGAGACAGAGACAAAGTTGGAGAGAGAGAGAGAGAAAAGGAGACAGGCAAAGAGTGAGAGAGAGGAAGAGAAAGAGAATGAGGTAGAATGAGAGATGGAGAGATAGATAGAGAGAAAGAAAGAGACAGACACGCAACACCAAACACACACACTATACCAGTAAAGTCATTCCACGAGAACCAATGTGTGAGAAGATTGTGAAGGAGACTGTCCAAAAGAGAGTAAAGGCTTGTAAAGCCATACAGATGCCATGCTGAGCAGGTTGTTGTTAGATTCTAGCCGGCTAACCCAACAACGCACACATATAACTTACCCTGTCCCCTTTGGGTCCCATGTCACCTTTGTAACCAGGGAATCCATCTTCTCCCTTTAATAAAACACAAAAGTCAAACATCAATGATTAGACGAATGAGCAATGTCTTCAGCTTCACACTCAAAACATGAAAAAACAGGGAATCAAACATATTTAAGCAGCAAGGAGGTCAGTAAACTACTTTTCAAAGTGGTTTATCCTTGCTCGAGCAAGGGGAGGTGATGCACTACAAGATGGATTCTCTACAGGCTGTGGCCTGGATTCTTTCATGCACCATCTGAGCCCAAGGGAGAACCAGGAAGCCACCCTCACAAGCTGTCTCTCCATAACTTCGATATGCTCCTGACTCAGACACAGTGAAGACACTCCAAGGGCAGCGTCTTTACACTTCCCAAAGTAGAAATGCAGGGTGGAACATACTTGGCAACCCCAATTTGTTTTTTAGTTCATTCACAAAATGAGGGCATCGCTGGCTAGTCCAGTATTTATTGCCCAGAGGGCAATTAAATGTCAACAACATTGATGTGGGTCTGGAGTCACATGGAGTCAGACCAGGTAAGGATGGTAGTTTTCTTCCCTAAAGGACATTAGTGAATCCAGATGGGTTTTTCAAAGCAGTTAGCAATGGTTTCACTAGACTGTTATTTCCAGATTTTTATTCAATTTAAACTCGACCATCTGCCATAGCGGGAATCAAACCTGGATCCCCAAAACACTTCATGGGTCTTTGGATTAACAGTCCAGCGATAATACCACTAGGCCATCATTTATTCCTGCATGGATGAGTTCCTGGAGGCTTCATTATATACAGCCTCTATTCTCACCCCACTAAACAGCCTGCTCCCCAGTCTCCAATACCTTTATATCTAAGTTGCTTAGGAGAACAGGACTTGAGTGTCCCTGAGAAAACACATTTCATTGAAGCTTCTCAACTTGCACTCATCAGGATAAATTGCAAGAATACCAAATCAAGGGGCAAACCACCATTGGTACTGTCAGAGAGGAGAGTGCTGACTGGTTAGCAAGTGACGACCATTGCCCCAGTGAGTGAAAGATGACATGATTCTATAACGTCTCATTTTTGTAACTAACAAATTAAAAAATGTCTGAGAAATTGAAGCAAACAATGAAAAATAGGCACAAAAGAATTTCCAGCCATCTGTGCTTTTTGTCATGGCTCCCAATGGTGCTGCGGAGAATGATTGGAGACTCCAGGACAAGTCTGGAGGGTTGGCAACCTCAGCTACAGGTTACAACGTGTGGGGCTTTCCTCAAATAAAAACAGAATGCTGGAGAAACTCGGAAGGGTTACATTGGAGTTGCAGTGTTAATTCTGCTTCTCCCTCCTCAGCGGCTGCCAGTCTTGCTGAGTTTCTCCAGCTTTTCTGTTTTTGTTTCAGGTGTCTAGCATCTGCAGTGTTATGCTTTTATTTCGGTGGATTTTTCCTCACCTTCTCCCCTTTGTGTCCCTTCAGTCCTCTGACTCCATCAGCACCCTGCCAAGAGAGGGGAATGCAGGTTAGAGAAGCATCAAACAGGACAGGTGCCTGAATCAAATCCCAGTCAGTGGTTTCTCAGGTGTGTGTGTGTGTGTGTGTGCGTGTGTGTGTGTGTGCGTGTGTGTGTGCGAGTATCAGTGCATGTCTGTGTGAGAGTGAGTGAGTGAGTGAGTGTGTGTGTGTGTGTGTGTGTGTGTGTGTGTGTGTGAGTATCAGTGCATGTCTGTGTGAGAGTGAGTGAGTGAGTGAGTGAGTGAGTGTGTGTGTGTATCAGTGCATGTCTGTGTGAGAGTGAGTGAGTGAGTGAGTGAGTGAGTGAGTGAGTGAGTGTGTGTGTGTGTGTGTGTGTGTGTGTGTGTCTGTTTGGGATTGTGTGTATGGTGTTCTATATCATTGCAAATGTGTTTCTCTGCTACATCCAATCAGAGCCTAGGAACTAAACGTTTAGCAAATTGGAAACAGAGTTTCCTTTGAAGGTGTCAGATACATTTTACAGACAGAAACCTATTGCATTAAATTACTGAACACTCAGCGCCACATATTACAATGGATGTTTTAATAAACTGTATTACCTGACACATACAACATTGTCCGATTTATTTTGTTCCGATCTGTGAGTCCCTAACACTGACATACACACCCACGAAGACACACACACAGACACAGACACACACATAGCACACAACTGAACAGACAGACACACAAATGTCTGCGCTGAATCATCAGAAAAATCACATTAGAGGCACTTGCCTGGAAGGGTGCAGCCCCAACAACACTTAAGAAGCTTAACACCATCTTACTTTCATTGCTCAGATCTTTGAGCATAGGAGTTAGGAAGTCACGTAGAGGTTGCACATAACATTGGTGAGGCCTCTTCTGGAATACAATGTCCAGTTATGGTCGTCCAGTTATACGAAGAATGTTATTGAGCTGGAGACTGTTCAGAAGCAATTTACCAGGATGTTGCCAGGTATGGAAGGCTTGAGTTATAAATTAAGTCTGGGGAGGCTGGGCTATTTTCACTTGAGCGCAAGAGGTTGAGAGGTAACCTAATAGAAGTTTATAAAATTATGAGGGGTATAGATAGGGTTAATGGTAGGTGTCTTTTCTCTAGGATGGGGGATTTCAAGACTAGGGGACACATTTTTAAGACGAGTGGAGAGAGATTTAAAAAAGACACGAGGGGCATCTTTTTATACAGAGGGTGGTTTATGTGTGGAATAAACTTCCTGAGGAAGTGGTGAATGTGGGTACAGTTACAATGTTTAAAAGGCATTTGGACAAGCACATGAATAGGAAAAGTTTGGAGGGATATGGGCCAGGAGGAGAGAGGTAGAACTGCTTTAGTTTGAGATTATGTTCGGCATGGATTGGTTCGACCGAAGGGTCTGTTTCCGTGCTACATGACTCTATGACCATCCAGGACAAAGCAGCCCGCTTGATTGGCACCACATCTACAAGCATCCACTCCCTCCACCACTGAAGCTCAGTAGCAGCAGTGTGTACTATCTACAAGATGCACTGCAGAAATTCACCAAAGATCCTTAGCGAGAACACTACCACCTGCAAGCCACCACAATGTGGACTTGTAAATATTTTGCCATATGTTCAGCATCGCTGGGTCAAAATCTTAACAGCGTTGTGAGCCTACCTACAAAATATGGGGTATGATTGTAGGGACACACACGTACACACAAAATCAATTATAGATTGCATGCTCATATCCATTGCAAACTTTTCATACATTTTGTTACGTTCTTACCTTGACACCTCTGACCCCAGGGTATCCAACTGGACCCTGTGCACCAGGAGGGCCCTGTTAAAAAAAAACATTTTTTATTGACATTTACAGTGAACAGACAATAGCATTTTAAAAGAAAAAATAAACAGGAACATTCTTTCCTGTAGCAGAATACTAGAGTCAGTTGGATTAAGGGGAAGATTGAGAGTTAAAGCATTACCCTAATGCAATAACAGGCAACTCAGAACTTCTGCATCACTTACAATCTACAATACACGCCTTCTCCAGAATTCAGGCTGAGCTCATTCCACAGTCAGCAATTCTGCAAAGGACATTTTAACCAGCAGCCAAGCGTAGACAGGCTATTTGACAGTGCTGGGCAATGCAGTAAAGACCTTATACTGTCCGTGCCTGAAATTTGCTGCTTTTTCCAGCAGGAGTCACTGGATGGAGGCTGAGTGCGGGATTACGGAGTGAGTGATGCTAAGAGACAGTGAGACACCAAGAGCTGTATCGAGGCACAGTATTTCCCTGAGCGGCTGCCATGAGGAATACTCCTTCCTTCCGATTCTCCCCACGGCCAAGAACACAGCTCTCCACATCTGCCCATAACAGCTGGGGCTTGGAGAATCCACTCACAGCATGGGAACAAAGTGTAGCCGCATAGCCCAATGCGTGTGAAATACTGAGTGGGCAGGACAGGGAGTCCTGAGGAAGACTGCAGCTGCAGCAAGTCTCAAACACCAGCAGAGGCAAGTCCAGCACATGCTCAGGCACTGCAGAAACAATCCTTATCCTGGCCCTTGTCTCAGAGTCAGAGCATTGGGATGGGGTTCCAGCCCCACCCCAGTGATCTGAGCATCCAAAATAAGGCTGGTACCGCCGCACCCCCCAAGGGCAGGACTGTGCTACAAATCCAGAGGTACCATGCTGGACAAGGTATCAAACATTGCCCCCCACCCCAGCAAAGCATGCAGGATCCCATGAAAACTACTTGTAAAGAGAACGGGAGAGTGACATTTACCCCTCAACCAACACCATTGGTCATTATTTCACTGCTGGCCGTGGGAGCCTGCTCTGCACAAATTGGCTGGCGCGTTTCCTTCTACAGCGACCATGCTTTGAGAAGTATTTCAGCGGCAACAAAGCGCTTCGTGGGTGTCCTCATGTTGAGAAAGACGCTATATAAATGCAGCTGTGTTCTTTCCAACAACAGGCTGGAAGCCCACCTCTCAGTAAAGCTGAGCAAGGCACTGGCCCACAACTGGGTTCTAACAGAAACTGCGTTATTTAACCCAGAAAGCCAGCATCTACAGGGAAGTGGTGGCATCTGGGAGATACAATAACTAACTCCATTTCGAAGCTGCTGAAAGTTCTGTTCAAGAACCTTAAGGGAAAAAGACAGGCAGAGGGTAAACACTGGCACTTGTAACTGGGAAGGTAGGGTGATCTGTCCAAATGAAAGTAATGAACATTTCGGCTCATCAGCTCACTGTCACAGCACATAAATCCAGACCACTGCAATCTTTGCAAGCTAACGTGACCAAGATGGCTTCACACGTGACTGTGCATCATAACTTGTGAGAGGAATTGAAGGCCGAAGCCCACCTGATTGGGGGTAAAGCTTGTCATTGAAAACTGCATTCCAACCTGAAGACCTCACTGGAGCACACATTAACCTGATCAATGACACAGACTATACATGCTGGTATCCTTCCTTATTGGCCACATTTGGGGAAAACAAAGGGACCATCATGCACCTCACTTGGACACATCACGTCCCCTATTTGTTGCTTATTTTCGATTTATTTAAGACACAGAGGCTTGTGGTTTCAGCTTTTTCCACACTTAAGCTTAACCATCAAGCACAAACTTAACCAATCAAGTATTGGGAGCATCAAGAGTGTTACGGGCCAGGCCAGACCCCCTCAAAATATTTTAAGAAGGTGGCCCAGACCCTAACTTTTCCTTATTTTAAAGGCAAATGTACAGTGCTGTGTTCCAGATGCAATGTGACTGGCTGTTACTCAATGTTAAACAAAAGACAATTTATTTAAACACTGTAGATAAAATACAACCAAAAAGAAAAGAGGAATTTAGAACAATGTAACTCTATTGGAAAACTTAACAGAATAATAGATGCAGTGACTGTTACTAATTAACTATTCTGATATAGTAACATCCCATAAATACACCCCATCACAAAAGGGAAAATTCTCACATGCAGTTCTCCAATCCAGAAGGAAAAATAAACAGAAGAAAATTCAGAGAAGCTTGCAGCCAGCAGACATTCACTGAAGCTTCCAACTCTTGTAATAGCTTCAGATGCTACTCAGAAATCCTCATCTGTGAGAACTGGCCACACCCATTCAGGCTGCATTAATAAAACTCAAGGCCTCCCAAGCTGTTTACTCGAGTGGTCTTCAGTAGGCAGCTCTGTGCCTCTCGTTTAATCTCGCTCTTTAAAGAAACCAGAACAAAGTAACCTCTTAAACTGATAGCATCGTTACAAGAGCAAACGAACTCACATAGCCAACCCAGAACTTCAGGACATTACAATCACCACCCATTTACACCCAGTCACCATCATTGTAGCACTCAGTAAATAACATACCGCATTCCCCTTGTCACCTGCTGGACCTTCACGACCAGGATGACCCTGAGAAAGAAACAAAATCATCCTTAACTAAACAGCATCACTTCAAATCAACACAATAGCTTTAGCAAAGCATTTCAAGGGCGACAGGCATTTCATGATCCTTTAAAAGTCTATAGACAGAAACTTCTAACATTATCTTCTGCCTGCCCCTAAGAAGTAAATTCCTTGATTTAGTCCCAAAATTTCCAGCTCAATTTGTATGTATTTCAGGAGGTTCCACCAAACGGTCCTCCCTCTTAAACAACCTTCCAGACACGCAATTACAACATTTTTTTCCCTAATTAATAAACTCAGTTATTTAGGGAATATTTAAACAGGAGGTGTCCCATAATTCCCCTTTACAGTTTTCCTGGCGAGTGTTGTTCCCAACATTGCCCAGGGGATTAGTCTTCAGTCCCTGGAGACTCCAGAGTTAGTCACGACCAGTTGGCCACACTCCCAGGAGACCTGGCAAGCAGCCCATTCCCAGGCTTTGGGTTAAGAATTGCTGCTGTCTTGGAGAAGCTCCTTCAGCACGTTCTCCTTCCACTGATTTCTGTTTCCACATCAGAAAGTTAGCATCTAACGCTGTCAGATGTAGACATGTGCATCCTCTTAAGGCACAAAAGAGAGCAGGCAACATTCATTGGGCTGTGTATGTAGGAGCAGAGCTTTACAATGGCTGTCTCTCTCCTCTGGCCACATCATTGCCCAAGTGTCCTTGGAGAGGGAGCATTACAGTGTCCACTGGCACCCTCAAAGCTTTTAGGGATAGCTGGGCACCTCAGGGATTGGAGTGTATTACTTCCCCTTACATTTTGGTTTAATTCCCCTCAGTCTCTCCCATTTTCCTTTTTGTTTCACATTACTGCACCCTAGTGGGTGGTTTTTGTGCCTGTCAACTTGGTGATCGGGATTACTTCAAAGGACCTGAGTTCTTCTCTCATGCATGTGGGCTTCTGAACACAGAGGGTCAAGAAGGGAAGGTGATGTTTGTCCTAAACTAAAGATTTACACCAAGGCCTTTATAAACCTCTGCGAACTTTTGCTGCCAATTACAACATACAAGTCTAAGACAAACGTCTAAGACACTCTGTCCGTGACTCCCTCGTCCGCTCCACACTCCCCACCAGCCCCACCACACCCGGCACTTTTCCCTGCAACCGCAGGAAGTGCTAAACCTGCCCCCACACCTCCTCCCTCAGCCCCATCCCAGGCCCCAAGAAAACCTTCCACATGAAACAGATGTTCACCTGCACATCCGCTAATGTGGTCTATTGTGTCTGCTGTTCCCGATGTGGCCTGCTCTACATTGGGGAAACCAAGCAGAGGCTTGGGGACCGGTTTGCAGAACACCTATGCTCGGTTTGCGACAAACGACTGCACCTCCCAGTCGCAAACCGTTTCAACTCCCCCTCCCCCTCCTTGGACGACATGTCCATCCTGGGCTCCTGCAGTGCCACAACGATGCCACCTGAAGGTTGCATCTCATATTTAGCTTGGGAACCCTGCAGCCCAATGGTCTCAATGTGGACTTCACAAGCTTCAAAATCTCCCCACCCCCTACCTCATCCGAAAACCAGCCCAGCTCGTCCCTGCCTCCCTAACCTGTCCTTCCTCCCACCTATCCACTCCTCCCGCCTCAAGCCCCACCCCCATCTCCTACCTACTAGCCTCATCCCGCCTCCTGGAACTGTCCATCCTCCCTGGACTGGCCTATCCCCTCCCTAACTCCCCATCTACACTCACCTTTACTGGCTCCAACCCCGCTTCTTTGACCTGTCTGTCTCCTCTCCACCTATCTTCTCCTTTATCCATCTTCTATCCGCCTCCCCCCTCTCCCTATTTATTTCAGAATCCCCTTCCCCTCCCCCATTTCTGAAGAAGGGTATAGACCCGAAACATTAGCTTTCCTGCTCCTCTGATGCTGCTTGGCCTGCTGTGTTCATCCAGCTCTACACCTTGTTATCTCAGATTCTCCAGCATTGGCAGTTCCGACTATCTCTAAGACAAAGGTGTTTGGCCCATTGTTACTATAGGTGCTCTGAAATTGGTACGTCCTATCCAATTGCTCTTTGTATGGATGGAATAAGTGTTGGAAAGGAGAGAAAGGAGACCTCTCTGCCATTTATTATTAAGTCTTTCAAAAAGGTAGCATATCGAGTCATGTCCCACTGTTCAGCAGGCATGTATTCCTGGAGAGCATCACCATCGATAACATGCGCAAATAGCAAACAAGGCATAATGTGTATGCACACAGTGCACTTTGACTCCAGGAAGCTTAAAGATTTTTCCTATTTCCTCAATTTCACCCTCCCCGCATCACTGATGCCTTTCTTCAATTTCCCCAGTTATGGTGGACCTGATAACATCACTGGATTAATAATTCAGAGGTCCGGGTTGGTGTTCGGGGAGATGGGTTAAAATCCCATCAATACAGCGTGGAGCTGGAAGAACACAGCAGGACAGCCAGCATCACAGGAGCAGGAAAGTCAATGTTTCGGGTTTACACCCTTCATCAGGCACAGTTAACCTCAGTACTACTGCCTGGGGAGCTGTCTTCGACTGTTGTGAAAACCAACTGAGGACACTAATGTCCTTTACAGAAGGAGATCTACCACCCTTACCCGGTCTGGCCCACATGTGACTCCAGACTGACAGCAATGTGGTTGACTCTTAACTGCCCTCCGAATTGGATCGAGCTCTCTGTTCCAGGGTCATTAGGAGATGGCAACAAATGCTGGCCTTGCCAGTGTTGTCCCAAACCACAAAATACGAAATAAAAAACTGTCCCTCCCTCAATTCCCTCATTTCCTTGGGTCCTTCATTCAATCCCCTCATTTCTTGTTGTCCCTCCCTCAAAACCCTTATTTCCAGGTGTCCCTCCCTCAATCCTTTCATTTCCAGGTGTTCCTCTCTCAATCCCCTCATTTTCTAATGTCCCTCCCTCAATCCCCTCATTTCCAGGTGCCCCTCCTGTAATTCCCCACTAATCCTGGGGACATAAACAGATCCTGCTCATTAAGGGAACACGTGGAGGTTTATTCTCACAATTTGCACCTTCCTTTAGAACACTCTGGTGAGAAAAGGATTGCACGGTTCCGTCTATAAAGCTATAATGATTGTTTACACGTGAGATGAAAAGCACAGACGTCAAAAACAAAGTACCAACATTTAAGACCCAAAACTAAGATCAAAAAATCAAAAAAAAGCTTCCTTCAAATGTCTGATCTCCACAAAAACTCTCAAACCTAATTGTTTGACACAGCTGCACCAACATCTCTGCTCAGCAATGTGATTGTCCTGTTAAAACACAGCTGCCGAGCACAACACAGCTGCCACTGCCTCCCAATGTTATAACATTTGCACAAAAGATTGTCTCCATGCTGGGTTCCTTCACTTCAGTGCGCAGGAGTACAGCAGGTAATCAGGAGGGGAAAGGGAACTTTGGTGTTTATTGCTAAACGAATAGAGTGTATGAGTAGGGGAGTGTTGATGTGCAGTTGTACAAGGCATTAGTGAGACCACGTGTGGAGTATTCTATATCCTCATGTGGGATAATCTAGAACAAGGAGTCACAGCTTTAGGATAAGGGGCAACAGATTTAAGACCAAGATAAGGAGAAACTACTTCTCTCAAAGGGTCGTGAATCTGCCAAATTCACTATCTCACAATGTGGTGGATGTTGGTCCTTTTTTTGGCAATTATCTCTGCTGGAGCCAAAGGCTTTTTCTTTATTTGTTTAATCACTCATGCCATGTGGGTGTCACTGGCAAGGCCTGCATTTGTTATCCACCCCTAATTACCCTGGAATTGAACGGCTTACTTGGCCATTTCAGAGGGTGGTTAAGAGTCAACCAGATTGCTGTGGGCCTGGAGTCATACGTAGGCCAGACTGGGTAAGGATGGCGGATTTACTGCCAGGGTGCAGTGGATGCTGGGAGACAGAATGAATTTGAGGAGGAGATAGGCAGTTTTTTAATTTGTTACAAGTTGCTTAGGTTATGGAGAACAGGGAGGAAAGTGGAGTTGAGACCGAGATGAGATCAGACATGATCACATTCAACAGCGGAGCAGGCCCGAGGGGCTGAATGGCCTACTCCTGCTCCTCGTTCTTATACATTCAAATGGTTCCTTTCTCACACAGATTCCAAAAGGCCCTCTTGATAACTCGTGCAATGAAGGTATGATGATGGTTATCCGTGAGATAGGAAGAGACAGAAAAGATTGTGACAAACAGGGATGACAGTGACAGTGACCCCCATCAATAACATGATTTCATATGAAGCAGGCAGTTGGACAAGACTTCACAAGAAGCCCCATAGACGAGCAATGACCAGGTCTGGCCATTACACAGAAACAAGAAAAAGGTGGGGAAAACCAAGCCACTGGAGGCAACTTTAGCAATCAGCACATTTGTAAAACTAGAAAGTGCAGAAGAAACTCAATCAGTCCGTGGAGAGAGAAACAGAGTAAATATTTTCAGTTCGACGACTGTTCTTGCTCGGAAGAAAAGTCATACCAGGACACAAAATATTAATCCTGTTTCTCTCTGCACAGACGCAACCAGACTTGTTGAATTTCTCCAGCACTTTCCAATTTTATTTAGGGTTCCCAGCACCTAGAGGATTTTGATTTGAAGTGAAGTCCATAACCTGGCTCGTGAGCCCCTATGCCATCACGTACTAACAGACAACAACCTCAATATAGTGGAAAGGTTGGCATGCTCATCGTCAGACAGTCAACACCATATCTCACCAGAGGACCATCTGCTCCAATCAGACCCAGCAGACCCTGCTTGCCTGGAGGTCCCTGCAAAGTTTGCAAAATAAGAAACAAGACGTCAGTCAGACCGAACCAAACAGCATTATACAGAGAGAAAATCTCAGCCACCTTCACTGTCCTCCGAGCCAGCACAGTCTAATATCTCTCAGCACAGAATACAGCTTGCATGTGTGCAGAGGCTGTGGCATACCATTAAGACGAGCAGTGTAACATCATAACAGATAAATATAGATGTAGCAAATCCTACCCACCCTCTGCTCATTCGATTGCAACTGAAGTTGTTGCAACACTGGTCACAGGAACGTGCACAGTTAGAGATGAAAGCACATATTAGCAGTGCAGTGGTGTGTAACATTGATCCATTTCCACATTATCGGAATGAGTTTAATGGACTGCAAAATGTGAAACCTTGGACGCAGGTTTGCTGTGACAAACCTGAACTCAAATTCTGGATGTGCATGATAAATCTCAATTGTAATGGCAACAGTGTAAAGCAAGATGCCACAAACAGCCATGAGCTCAATTGGCAGATAAACTGAGGTGCACAAAGTTCTGAGGGGTAATAGATAAGGAGGAACTTTTCCCCTCAGTAGATGGATCAATAGTAGGGGGTGCAGTTTTAAGGTAAGAAGCAGGAGGTTTAGAAGGCATTTGAGGATAACATTTCTTTCATCCAGAGGGTGGTGGGTATCTGGAACTCGTTGCTTGAAAGGATGGTAGGAACAAGAGCCCTCAAGACAGTTAATAATGACCTGGATGGGCACCTCAACCACCCTAACATACAAGGCTATGGGCTAAGTGCTGGAAAATGGGATTAGAATAGATTGAAGCTTGATGACTGGCGCAAGCATGATGGGCCAAATGGCCTTTTCCAGTGCTGTTAGAACTCTACCGCTCTATAATCTGTTCTATTAGCAAAAAATGGATGAGGGATAAATGTTGCTCAGAAAAGCTCCCAATCTTCTTCCTTGTGGCTAGTGCCAGGAGATCTTTAACTTTTCCCCAGGAAAGCAAACAGGGTTTAAATAGTCATCCAGAATATTGTAAATGCTACAAATATTCCTGGTGCTAATGTATCAAATGCCTTTTAACTATGGGCAGCCCCAGTGGAAATCTCAAAGTTTCTGTCCCATCACTGCAAGGTGTCATATTTTGTCCTTTCTCTCCTACCTACTGCTCGGTCCATCACAATGCCATTATACTTAGGTACACAGCAAAAAGCATACATATGAACAGAATTAAACAGTAGGCCATTCAGCCCCTCTAGCCTGCTCTGCCATTTAACAGGATCATGGAAAACCCCAGTTTGGGTTTCAAATTCCACATTCCCATTGACTCCGGGTAACCCTCGATTCTCCTGCCTAGGGAAACAAAACTGTCCATCTTTATCCTCAAAATATTCAATGGCCCGCCCTCCTGGAGCACAGAATTCCAAAATCACACAACCCTCCAAGAGACAGAGAATACTTTCGCCCTGTCTTTGTCCTGAAGGGGTGAGCCGCAATTTTGAAACTACAGCCATTTGAGAACTTACCTTTTCACCAGGAAGTCCAATGGGGCCTTGAGGTCCAGGAAAGCCCTGCAAGCAGAAAACACAACTTGCTTCACAAAGAGAGGACAGACACTGATCTCAGGAAGCCTGTTTGGTGTAGTGACTCCAGTCCATTCCCAGGGGCCTGAGGAACAGAAATAACCTCTAAGAGCCTAATAATCTGACCCGAAGCTAACTCAGGGCTCCATTTACTTACCTACTGGTTTGACCAGTCTGAGAGGCAGGCACTCAGCGGTCTGGGTAGCTTTTTAAATTTTAAAAGCACCGTCATGCATTTGGTGACTCAATCCCCAATGGCACTCAAGACCTGGAGTCGGCAGCTTGAGGAATATTGGGAACGCAGAATTTTAAAAATGCAGCAAAAGTGTGCAATTACCCTTTTAAGAAGTCTGTCCTTCAATGGATGTGCAATGTAATTTGGTAATTAAAGAAGTATGACTCATTATTATAGAATCACCTAACAGCAGGAATTTAAAATTTAACTAGATTATACTGAGTGTGATGGATGGATGGGGATGGACTGCCAAGGAGATCAACAAGAGTCTAATTAGATCAGCATATCCTGGAGAAGGAATGCATCGAGTTTATTGAAGAATGTGAAATTGGCTAGATCTTGGGATTTGGCAAAAGGACTACAGTAGTCATTGCCCGTCCTGCGGATTCTCAGTTTCCATCACGTCCCCGATTTTCAATAACTGATCACTACCCGTCACAACAACATGATTTAAGTAATACCTTACAACACATCACAACAACACAACAGGAGGGGCACAGGGTGACTCTGTGGTTAGCACTGCTGCCTTACAGCTCCAGGGGCCTGGGTTCGATCCCACCCTCAGGTGACTGTCTGTGTGGAGTTTGTACATTCTCCCCGTGTCTGTGCGGGTTTCCTCCAGGTGCTCTGGTTTGCTTCCACAGTCCAAAGATGTGTGGATTGGCCATGGGAAATGCAGGGTTACAGGGATAGGATAACTATCTGTTCAGATAGTTAGTGCAGGCTCAATGGGCCAAGTGGCCTTTATCTGCATTGTCAGGGTTCTATAATTGCAGCCTGACAACTGAGTCCCCTACCTTATTTTTTAAAAAAAATAGTTTCTGGAAAATTTATTAATAGGCAGATTTAATAGAAGATGTTCTATCTTTCACCCCTTAATTCAATTTAGAACATCTGCGACCCAACCGAGTCCAAAATATCATTGACAGTGCAGCAGCAGTGGTGAAGAACATTTGATTTTCTCCAGTTAAGTTGCTCCTTAATAACCTTACGGCCTTTCAGTGCTTTCTCACCTGAGGTCCTGGGTTGCCTTGTTGTCCTGGAGGTCCAGGTTCACCTTGAAGACCCTGAGGATGGAAGATAGACAGAAGATAAGTCTCTAATTATCCAGTCTACAGCTGTGAAGTGCTCACCTTCATTTCTCAAGTGGACTGAAACAGCTGAGTTTGTACAGTGTACAGAAACTCAGGCATGGAGTGGATAGTCACTGCAATACAGAGACTAAGTACAGCTTGGGGGATCACTTTTTCATTCAGTCTGCTATCACGGCCCCCAAACATCTGGTCATTATAATAACTCGGGAAACCCAACAGGAAAGGAACATTGTTTATTGTCGAACACCAACATGGAGCCATTATTTGTGGTCTACAAAGGCTGGTCCCAGCCCAGAACAGACAGCCTGCAGACTCACCCCTGCACTCACTTTATTTCCTAGAATTTATAAAAACCTATTTTCCTCATCAACCTGCTCAGCAATGTTATTACACACTGGTGGAATTTGAACCCGGGCCTCTCAGTCCAGGGATAGGAACACTACCACTATGCCACAAGAGGGCCCTCTCGATCTGCTTATCCTTTTTTTCTCCCCCTATTTTTCCTAATCAACCTGTTCAGAGATGTTTCCACACACTTCTGGAGCAGGTGGGACTTGAACGCATGCCTCACGGACCAGGGATAAGGACATTACCACTGCCCCACAAGAGGGATCTTTTAGAGGTTCCATGGACTAACCTGCATCCCTTTGCATTTTGCAATCAACCTGTCAGAGATAACATTTCACAGCTCTGGAACAGGTAGGACTTGAACTCAGAACTCCTGGCTCAGTGGTACAGACACTACCACTGCACCACAAGAGGGCTTTGAAATACCCTTTAATTTTTTTAAAAGACCTTACTTTTCTAATCAGCCCATTCAGAGATGTTATTACATACCTTTGGAGCAGGTGGGACATGAACCTAGGCCTCCCAGGGACTCTATCACCATGACACATGAGGGCCCTCTGAGTCTGCTTAATGAAGGGCTCAGGTGATGAGTTTGAGCTGGGCAGGCCATTGCCAGTAACCAAGGGAATTCATGCTCATCGAGCTCCACAGGAGATTAATTAGTGATTCCCCACAGGGTTAGCACTGTTACTTTTGGTCCAACTCTCTGCTTGACTCCCACATTCTGATCTCTCTGTCCTTGATCTGCGCTGATGTTCCAATGATGCTAGGCATTGAGTTTGCCAATGTTAGATCACAGTCAACACTCACATCTTGTTAGAAGGCAGGCCACGGCAAAGGCTCTGCCATTTGTTCAATCCCTCCTGTCTACCAACCTCTCACAAAACCTTCCTCTTTTTCTCACCTCACTCCCCTGTTTTTACATTGAATTAAAACCTGTTACAGCTCTGATTTTTTTTTCCTCAGTTCTGGTGAAGAGACATTTACCTGAGATGTTGGGTTAGAGTTTGGCATGAAGATGAATGCGGGTTTGGAGATGTGTGCACTAGAAATGTCGTACTGGTTGCTCAATATGCTGATGTCTCCTCAGAAATATTCCCCGGAGTCGTCTCCTAGCACTATACATCCGACAATCAAGATGGCCGATCCCAAAATCAAAAGTTATTTTGCCACAAATGCTATGTTTGGTGAGAGCTGCAGGACTCCCATGGTGTGTCAACACTCGTGCCGGAAGGTGAGATAGTTACACAGCAAGAGGTCCTTCACTGATGTATCAGCTAATCCGTGAATGAGTAAAGAGGATCTCATTCCATTGTCATGGAGTTGCTTCCCTGGAGTGAGAGCCCTCAGAGAGAAGTGCCAAACGTAAGTTGCTGAGTCAGTCTGGAGCACTCTACCCTGGCAGGAAGACTTTGCATCGGAGGTGAATGTAAGTTGCATCGGAGGTTGGTTTAAGGTACATCGGAGGTGGGTGTGAGCTGCATTGGAGGTGGGTGTGAGCTGCACCGGAGGTGAATGTAAGTTGCATCATGGTGAGTGTACGTTTCATCGGAGATGGGTATAAATTGCAAAGGAGGTGGGTTTAAGGTGCATTGGAAGTGAGTGAAAGTTGCATTGGAGGTGAGTGTACATTGCATTAGAGGCGGGTACAGGTTCCATTGGAGGTGAGTGTGTTTGAGGCTCTCTCAAGAGATTGGCCCACCACGCCTATATTCTGCCTCCTGGACGTGCCCTGCTGTCCTTAACTGTTCAGCGATTGTGGAGGTAAATCAGCAATTGGTTGCCTCCCTCAGGATTCAGCTGAATATTGCAGAATGACCTCGAGTTGGTGGGAGGGTCTTATCCCAGAGCCAGTACCAGAGGTTGAGTTCTTGACGTTTTTGGGAAAGTCCACTCCACAGCTTATTCTCCTCTTTCCACAGAAGCTGCCTGACCTGCTGAGCTTTTCCAACATTTTCCGTTATTTCTGCTTTCCAGCAGCCGCTGAGTTTCCCATTTGGAGGCTTGGAGGCGACCTGGTGAAGGTTTACAAAGTCACAACAGCACTGCACTGTGCAACTCGCGACAGTTTATTTCAGAAAGGCCAGGAGACATGAATCAAGATCCAAACAGGCGCTGCGTGAAGGTTAGGCTGCCCTCTCAGAATACCAGCTAATATTATTCCACAGGAAATACCACCAACACAGATTACCTGGTCTATGTAGCTCTCTGTCATTTTTGGGATCTTCCTGTGCGAACACCAGCCACCATGTCTGTATGTAAAACAGTTTATTGCATCTCACAAGCTCACCGTGCCCTGTGAATTACCTTGAGACATTGTTGGGACTTGAAAGACAGTTCATTGATAACTGATACCTAAGTCCCATGGGAAGTGGGGAATTTGTTGACATATTTGAGATTGACTCAATCACCCGTCAAAACTGCTGAGCTTGCAGGAATTCATCATAATTTTTAAAGAATTTAAACCTGCCGTTAAAGCATGTACTGCTTGTACGTATTTCAAAAGCACAATTACCGCTTTGGTGAAGTAGTTGTCAACTTCTTCTGCTTCAGTGAAATGATCTAACTGGGAGGGGAGGGCGATGCAGAGCTTTTTATAGCCTGTTCACTTTACTGGAGTGTATATTCATGTGCAACGGCATAACCACAATGTAAAATGTGTGCTTTTACGCACTGCAATATAGTCCTGTGCATGCACTACAGGAGCTGTCAGTTGAGCCAGTCCAATGTCTCAGGGGCAATTAGGGATGGGCAACAAATGCTCGCCCAGCCAGCGATGCCCGTGTCCCAAAGTAATATCCTGATTTGGAAATATATCGCCATTCCTTCAGGGTCATTGGGTCAAAATCCTAGAATTCCCTCCCTAAGGGCATTGTGGGTCAACCCACAGCAGGAGAACTGCAGCGGTTCAAGAAGGCAGCTCACCCCCACCTTCTCAAGGGGCAACTAGGGATGGGCAAGAAATGCTGAATAAAACAAAAGCTCAGGGAAGCCCTGTCATACCATTCCCATTACTTTACTGTTTCACTGTCAGCATGGAGCCCAGGGAAACATAGTCTTGTTTTATGGGTAATCTGATCCACTATTAAGTGAGTTTAAGAATTCCAACACCAATCCTGACAGGATGTTGGTTCAACAACATTTAGCCTCCACCATTGGTGTCGAGAGATTATTTGGCAAAGACATCAAGGAGTCTTCTGCAATGGGCTTAAGATGCAACTCCATTGAGTCTCTTCCCCATCTCGCTAACAAGTCCTTATAATTCAAATTTAATCTGTACACAGCTTGTCCTCAACTGAAGCACTTCCAATGAAAGTCTTTGCATTAGAAATGATGGATTAGTAAAAACGTGGAGCACACTGACCTCTGTGGCTGGCTGTAGAATTACATTCATTAATCCAGTGCGATGGAGGAGGGCTTGGTACAATTTGGGACCACCCTCACATACTCAGGAGTCAGATCAGATGGTCCAGTGGACTCCCTTGTCTCAGGGGAGCAGCAAGGTTGAAGACCAATATGTCACTTGTCTTTCAGTTACACCTGACAACACAGAGGAATCTGAACATTCAGTGAAGACCAGTGGCGGCCTCACTGAAGAAAAGTCATACCAGATGTTAACCCTCTCTCTGTGTTTCTCCATTCACAGATGCTGTCAGACCGGCTGCATTTTTCCAGCATTGTCTGTGCTCCTCTCAGATTTCCAGCATCCACAGTGTTTCGCCTTTACTTCTGCAGGCTTCCGGCTGTCCCTGGGAATTAGTCAGCAGGCTTTGTCAAAGGAACTGGTTTTGGGTCATCCATTTGTTCTGTATCTTCAAGGGAATGGCAGGGAAGGAGCTTCTGGTGAAACCAGCTGAAATTTGGAGAGGGAAGTGGGAAAAGTCAATGTTTCCTTCAAGTGCTGTTCAGCATGGAGGAGCACTGATTCAGCTCTGAGGACAGTAGGTGGTATCCAGCAGGAGGTTTCCTTGCCTGTGCTTAACCTGAAACCATAAGACTTCATGGGGCTCCAGAGTCATTGTTGAAGACTCCCAGAATGAACTGCCAGAGGAAGTGGTAGATGCAGGTGCAGTTACAACATTTAGAAGACATTTTGACAAGTATGTGAATAGGAAAGGTTTGGAGGGATATGGGCCAAATGCAGGACAGGTATGTGAATAGGAAAGATTTGGAGGGATATGGGCCAAATGCAGGCAAGTGGGACTGGTTTAGTTGGACCAAAGGGTCTGTCTTCATGCTATATGACTCTATAACTACATTCTCTCCAGCCTCTGGTCAAAGAGGTTTCTCCAGAATTCTCCACTGGTTTTCCAATCCCTCACGTCCCCATCGCTGTAACCTTTCACAAATGTACAACCTTCCGAGATCTCGGCTCTCATCTCATTCCGGCCTCTCTTGTAATCCCGAGTCTCATTATCCCTGCTAGCGGCTGCCATGCTTTCAGCTACCTGGATCCTGGAAATCTCTCCCCAAATTACCAGTTGACCAAGCCTCAGGTTAGTTGTCCTAACAGTTGATTACATGACTCAGTGTCAAATTCAGCTTGAAATAGCCCTGTGAAGCACCTTGCAATGTTTCCCAGTGTTATTAGGTGCCATCTGAATATAACAAAAGTTGATATATTTATCAGTGAGCATCACATATTGATGAATCCTCACATTGATCGCCACTGTGAGGGGAAAACTTTTCTCCACCTCGACCATATTGAATTCTTTTTAAAGGTCTCAAAACTGGGCCACTTTTCAGCTTTCTCAAAATTACAGGCAGCCTGTGAATGTTGTTATTGGCAATGCAAGTGAGTTGCCGAAGCTCAGTACCATCCAGGACGAAGCAGCCCGCTCGATTGGCACTACACCCACAAGCATCCACTCCCTCCACCACCGACGCTCAGTAGCAGCAGTGTGTACCATCTACAAGATGCACTGCAGAAATTCACCAAAGCTCCTCAGACACCACCTTCTAAAAGCACAACCATTTCCATCCAGGACAAGGGCAACGGACACATGGGATCACCCTTCCAAACCACTCACCATCCTGACTTGGAAATATATTGCCATTCTTTCAGTGTTGCTGGGTCAAAATCCTGTAACTCCCTCCCCAAGTGTATTGTGGGTCAACCGCACATGGACTGCAGTGGTTCAAGAAGGCAGCTCATCCCCACCTTCTCAAGGGCAACTAGCGATTGGCAATAAATATTGATCCATCCAGCAACATCAGCATGAATGAACCAATTTTAAAAAATCATGGAAACATAAAGTCAAAGCAGTCATAAAGTAAATCCAAGTCAAATTTAAAGTGAACCCTTACCAAGTTTCCTTTCTGACCTGGATGACCATCAGCACCTGTTATTCCCTGAAACAACAGAAAAAGAAATTCAATTATCTCCATCTCTTACTCTCCAAACATTAACAACGTACTTACGTTGGTTCATCATAGAATCCCTACAGTGTGGAAACAGGCCATTCAGCCCAACAAGTCCACACTACCCCTCCGAAGAGCATCCCACCCAGACCCATTCCCCTACCCTTGATTTCCCCATGTCTAACCCACCTAACCTAAACATCCCCGGGCACTAGGGGCAATTTTCCATGGCCAAACTACCTTCCCTGCACATCTTTGGACTGTGGGAGGAAACCGGAGCACCCGGAGGAAACCCACGCAGACACAGGAAGAACGTGCAACTTCCACACAGACAGTTGCCCGAGGTTGGAATTGAACCATGTCCCTGGCACCGAGGCAGCAGTGCTAACCATTGAGCCACAGTGCCACCTGGTTGGTGCAGGCAGATCATTTGCAAATCTACAATTCGATGATGATTGGAAGAGGACCAGACCGTTGCATGACTTTACAGATTATTAGTTCCCAACACTGTGCTGGTTACGATTACTTCTTTGAAAGGCTTAAACATTGGGATGGAGTTCCAACATTGGCCAACATCCTCTTGTCAGCTCCTGTTAACTATTCTGGAAGTTGTATTCTTGTTGCCCTCACAGTCTGCTGAGCTCGGTTCTGAAACATCACCTTTTATTTCCAAACATTATTAACCGTCACAAAATTCAATAAGGGCCTTTACTCGCCCTTTGGCTATAACAGGACCAGACCATGATCAAACGGTGCTGTATCACTCTCTGCAGTGTTTCCCAGTCCATTTCCCCATCACAATGATCCCATATTGAGGCTTAAATATTGTCGTGGCCCCGGAGTGAGAGAGACAGAGTTGGGGGGAGAGAGCTGTGAGAGTGAGGACTGAGGAGCTGCAGGGGGAGAGAGACATAGGACAACAAGGATTAGGATGTGAAGGGGGAGGGAGATATGGGAGAGTGGGAATTTGGTTGTGCAGGGGACAAAGAGACACATGAGGGAGTGGGGTATGGGGTGTGCAGAGGGAGATATGGAAGGTTGGGAATTGGGATGTGCAGGGGGAGTGAGCAATGAGATCATGGGAGTTGAGGTTCAAAGACGTAGAGAGACAGACAAGGAAAGCAGGGACTGCTGTGTACAGGGGGTAGGGAGAGAGAGTTATCATAGAATCCCTACTGTGCAGAAATAGGCCAAACACCCCATCGAGTCCAAACCGACCTTCCAAACAGCATCCCATCCACGACATCACAAATGTACATCTAAATACTTCTTCAATGTCCCTGACAGGCAGCAAGTAGCAGATTCCCACTACCCATTGTGTGACAATGTTTTCCCTCACATCTCCTCTAAGCCCCCCTGCCCTTTATCTACAATCGATGCCCCCTGGTCATTGATCCCTCCATCAAAGGGTAATGTTCCTTCCTATCTACTCTATCTATGCCCCTTGGAATTTTACACTTCTTAAGCACGTGCTCCCTCAATCTTGTCTGCTTTAAGGAAAACAACCTCAGCTTGTCCAGTCTCTCGGGATATGCTGACGTCATGGAGCAATCATCCAGGAGCCCAGACTAACACTCCAGGGTGTCAGATTCAAATCCCACCACGGGCAAGCAATGAATCCAGAACACTTTCGGTTAACAGTTATCAAAATAACTTCCAATTCACGTAAAAACCCATCTGGTTCACCAATGTCTTTTCGGGAAGGAAATCCGCTCTCCTTACCTTGCATGAGAATCCAGACCCACAGCAATATCTTAACTGCCCTCTAATTGGCTCGCTAGACCATTTCAGGCCAACTTTGTGATTCCAGATTCATAAAGTGGATTTAAATTCTACCAACAGAAATAGTGGAAATTGAAACCATGTTCCCAAGGCATTAAATAAAAACAGAAAGTGTTGGAGAAACTCAGCAGGTCTGGCAGCATTGGGGGAGACAGAAACAGAGTTAATGTTTCAAGTCCCATATGAATGTTCCTCAGACCTGCTGAATTTCTCCAGCAATTTTTCTTTTTATTTTAAGATTTCGAGCATTCACAGAGCATTAGCCTGGGCCTCTGGGTTACTGAACCAGTGAGACGAATGCAAGGCCATCACTTCCCAACATGTCAAATGAAAAATCTGCTTTTTGTGGAGAAATGTGATGAACTGTTTATTTTGCATCGTTACTTAAGTTGCATAAAGTTATATTTACTGAAGTGAATTGGGTTGTAATAATGATGGGGAGCTAATGGCCTAGTGGTATTATTGCTAAACTATTAACCCAAAAACTCACCGAATGTTCTGTGGGACCTGGATTCCAATCCCGCCACGGCAGATGGTGGAATTTGAACTTAATGAAAAATATCTGGAATTCAGAATCTAATGAGGACTGTGAATCCATTTTCGATTGTCGGAAAAACCCATCTGGTTCACTAGTGTCCTTTAGGGAAGGAAATTGCCATCCTTAGCTGGTCTGGCCATATGTGACTCCAGATGCACAGCAATGTGGTTGACTCTTAACTGCCCTCTGGGCAATTAGAGATGGGCAATAAATGCTGGCCTAGCCAGCGACGCCCTCATCCCCTGAATGAAAAAAAAAGTTGCTCTGACCATTTAGCTTATTGTGAAATAAAATAAAGGTAAAGTCATTTTAGTCCTACCAGACCATAGGACTATTCTCTCACGAAAGAGATGATAGTGGTGATTCAACCTGAGCGTCAGCACGCCTCAGGTGAGGGGAGAAATCGAAAAGGAGAGTCCTTTATGGTAAGCTGAGCCAGTGTGGGAATTGAACCTACACTATTGGTATCACCAGCCATCCAACCAACTGACCTAACCAACCTCCTTAAAAGAAAATAGTTTGTGGACTAAAGCTTTAGGGCATTTGTTGCTGGTTCAGTTTACTGGCAGAAATATTGAAGTAGTAAGCAGGAGGGCAGCCTTAGATAGGAAGATCCCACTTCAAGTTATTGCAAGGATGGAAGCATGTAATTGCACTGGAGGTAGTTCAGAGAACTTTCACTAGATTAATTCCAGAGATGAGGGCCTTGTCTTACAAAAGAGAGATTGAGTCGTTTAGGCCTATACTCACTGGGGTTTAGAAGAATGAAAGCAGATTTAATTGAGGCATGCAAGACTCCAAAGGGGATTGACAAATTCAACATCGACCAGATGTTTCCTCATGTGGAGCAATCTAGAACGACCGATCCTAGTTTTCGGATGCGGGGGTGGGGGTCGGGGGTCAGATTTAAAACAGAGATGGGGAGAAATTACTTCGCACAAAGGGTGGTGAAGTCTCTCCCCCTGGGTGTGGTGGATGCTGGGACATGGAGTAAATTTAAGGAGGGGATAGACAGGTTTGTAATTAGTATCAGTTGAAGGATTATGGAGAGTGGGCAGGAAACTGGAGGCTGAGGTGAGATCAGCCACGATGGCATTAAATGGTGAGGGAAAGCTCGAGGGGTTGAATGGCCTACTTCTGTTCTTTGTTATTGTATTCTTAACTAACATCCCCTTGATAGTGGCTATTGTAGTAATACAGATTGCGGAGAGCAGTAGTTAGCAGAGGGATCTGCTAACATGGATGCTGCACAAGACTGGACATCTGGAAATAGTGTCAATCAGATTTAGGATACAGGAAGGATTTACTTTGATGAGCTGGCTGGGTTTTTAGTACATGTTTGCTCAAAGGGCTATGCGGTTAACTGGCTTGAACAGCTGAAGGAGAATGTAGGAAATCTCTCATGCCATCAAATAATTACCGTCAACAATCGAACTGCCATTAGCTTCAGCTTAGGAGCTGGATTCAGAGTCCACAATTACAGAGATTTCTTCATGAATACTACACAGTTGACTTTGCAGTTGACTCTAAACACAGTCCAAGCATAGGATCTCTCCATGTTAACCCTCTGACTCATGAGTCGTAAAGTTCACAATCCAAACTTAATTGCAATATACTTGACCGCAAGGATATAGGGTTACCCAATTATCCAATTTGTAATGCTCTGAGAGAAAATGGCAGAGATTTCAAATTTTTAATCTGGAAATAAACATATCTGTTCTGCACTTTAATGAAGATGGGATTGCTGAGTGAAAGCGACGTGCCAGAAAAAGCTTACAAACCAGGACTTTAATTTGTTGGATAATAAAGTTCAACTTCAATGGCTCACTGGTTCAGAGTCTTGCTTGGTTCAATAATTTTTTAAAAAGATTCATTCATGGGGTGTGGGTGTCACAGGGCAGGGCAGCATTTATTACCCATCCCTGAGTGCCCGGAGGGCAGTTTAGAGTCAACCACATAGATGCCAATGGGCAAAGATTTAATGTAAGGGGCAGGAAGTTTAGAGGGGGTTGTGAGGAAAAACTTTCACTGAGAGGGCAGTGGGAAATCTGGAGCTCACTGTCTGTAAGGGCTGGAGAGGCAGAAACCCTCATCACATTGAATAAGTATTTAGATGTGGACTTGTGGTGCCAAGGCAATGAGCTAAGTACTGGAAAATGGGATTAGAATAACTAAGTGGCAGTTTTTGACGGCTGCAGACTCGATGGACTGAAAGGCTTTTTTTCTGTGCTACAGAACTCTCTGACTCTTTGACGTGTTGCTATGGGTCTGGAGTCACATGTAGACCAGACCAGGTAAGGACGGCAGATTTCCTTCCCTAAAGAGGCATGAGTGAACCAAATGGGACTTTCTGACAATCGACACGGCCATCACCAGACTCAGTTCCAGACGCGTTACTGAATTTCAATTCCACCATCTGCCACAATGGGATTTGAACTCGGGTCCTCAAACGTTAACTGGAGTCGCGTGTTAATAATAAATGATCAAGTTCAGATTCACAGGTTGTTAATCACCACCTGAACTATCGCTAGATCCACCGTACTGTGCCCGAGGCATGTCCCAGAAGAGTGAAACAGTTCAAGGTTGTTAAAACCCAATACTACGACCAGCAAAACATCTGGAGATGTAAAGTGTACAAGACCAATTCACACCAGGAAAGGAAATCTGCCATCATTTCCAAGCCTTTCTGGTTTGTGCTTCTTAATTCATAACTACTTTAAATAAAAATTGCCACTTCCTGGTGCAGGCAAAGGTTTCCACTGACTGGAGAACTAGTGTCCACGCTTTTGGAATGTTACTGTGACCAATAGGTTGAAAGGCACACTGGCCCCAGTGACATCTAACAGGGTCAAGTGGGCACTGAGTTATGCCCTGCAGCAATGCCCAGAGATTGATGCTGAACTACCATCCGGGCACAGATGGTACAGGTGTGATAAATGATCAACGTCAGACTGCTGCAGTCAGAAGAAGCACTTTTCAGGCCGGGGCTAGGGACCGCACTTGGGCACGATGCAGTCAATCGTGACAGTGCAGCGCCCATACATTAACTGGCACCTCGCTACGAAATGTAGAACCTTGCGGAAAAGTGGGCATCCAAACTTTGGAAAGTTGTGAAACCCGACTCTGGAGCGGGTCGCATGGAGGGAATATCGGAGCAATGAGAAAGCTCTCAGGATTGGGAAGGAAGAAAGTTGGCGAGTGAATATCATCAAGAAAAGGTGGCATTCAATAATGCAAAAGTTTGCTGAAGGAGGTGACTGATGGACGACCAGGCTCTGTGGACCAAGAGCAAGAAAGAGAATTATGATGTCGGATCATTTGCAATTAAAATTTGCATTTGTAAGCTCATCTGAGTAACTGAAGAGGACAGTGCAAGATCCAGAAGGTTAGAGTTGTGAGCACACAGACCTGGTCACCACCATGAGGATCCAAAAATGGGAAGAGGGAAAAATGGTAATTTCTCAAAGCTGACACTGCACTTTGTTTAGAACAAAAGAAAGCATGCGAGGAAGTGAAGAGAATTGTAGGTGGGATAGCTAACAGGGAGGGTCTTTGACTTCCACGGACCTACATGTTGCCACCTCAGAACAGAACCTCACACCCACAGATGAAATAAACATCTACAGGTCTCCTCTAGACAGTCACTTCAAAACGCCATTAACAAGGTGGGGAAATGAGAGATAAAGGTCACATCTCACAGAATGCAGGTACATATATGGGCCTGATAATATACGGTATTGCAGAATGATTGAACACTCTAAATCATAGACTGGGAAAATGGGGCATTTACTGAGGTCCAGTTTGACAAGGTCAGCTGGCCTCATCTGCTGGTTACCAGGCAATGCATAACTGTGCAAATTGGAGACATAATATTGTGTTACACTACACATGAATACAAATGAATATGTCATGGGGTTGTCTCAGGTCAGACTGTTAAATAGAAGAACCGACTAATTAGTCATTCCGGGATGTCCGCATACAGTGTCCTCAAAACAAAACAAAACTCTTCATTAGAAAATGGAACTTTCACATGAAGAGATTCTCGGTGTGTGACTGCCTGGCCCTGAGGGTCCATTGTTAAAATGGCAGCAAACACATGAGTAGTCAGGGTTACATCATTAACTCCTGCCAGAGCAGAGTAATTTGATTGGGTGAGAGGAACGAGCAGGGTTTAGGATGAGCTGACGTTCCTAGACGACGGAAAGCCAGAAGTGGAATATCGGAATAGTCAATCCAAGGGACTACCAGGCTAGGAATTCAGCCACTGCTTTTGGTGTGTCAGGGAGGCAATGATGAGCAACGTTAGGAGGGCAGAAGGGGACAGTAATGCTGATGAGGAGGATTTGTCAATATTACTAAAATGTTGCTGACAAGGTCAACATTTATTGTCCATCCCCAATTGCCCCTCAGTGAGCTTGACCCTTTTAGGGGGCAGTTAAGAGTCAACCACATTCCTGTGGGTCTGGACTCACATTCAAGTGAAGGAGGGGCATAGACAAGGGGAATAGCAAAGGTCTATTCCCGATGGTGGGGGTTGTTCAAAACTAGGGGGCATATTTTTACGATGAGAGAAGAAAGCTTTAAAAAGGACATGAGGGGCAACCTTGTTACACAGAGTCCACAGTTCGTCTGTGGAATGAACTTCCTGAGGAAGTGTTGGATGGGGGTACAGTTACAACATTTAAAAGACATTCGGATAAGTTCATGAATAAGAAAGGTTTGGAGGGATATGGGCCAAGCACAGGTAGGTAGGACTAGTTTAGTTTGGGAACACGGTCAGCATAGACTGGTTGGACCGAAGGGTCTGTTTCCATGCTGTATTACTCTTTGGCAGATTTCCTCCTCATGGACATGAGAATACAACCATCTGGTAGCTTCATGATCATCATTAAGGAGAAGGTTACAGATTTATTAATCAGAATTAGGTTTCCGCAGGTGCCATGGATTTGAACCTGTGAGCCTGCAACCCTGAATTCTGAATCCAGTATTAACACCATCACATTACAATTTCTCGTAACTCAGGTTCAAATAGGAGGCTAAGACTCCTGGATCGAAGGCAATTACTATCCATCCTTAGTTGCCCTGTGCGTAATGTGCATTCAGAGTTAGGAGAGAATTGAATAAAGTTCGGGCTCCTTTCCCTGAACAATATGAAAGAGCCAGTTTGACAGGTAAGTGTGAAACACTGGGACTCCGCAAAATGTGAATGGATGGGAAGGAGATCAGTCTGCACATGAGGAATAGTGTAATTTTGGTGACTATGGAGAGAAGAGACCAATGCAACTTGACCCAGCTGATGGGATGCATTACTGCAGCAGGAAACAGGAAGCGATCAACCCAGCAGAACTCCCCAAAACAGGCTTTCTCTTATTGGGACTCTGTGGATTGGCACACATCTCTGGAACATACTTGACTTATTAATGGGGATGAGTCATTGTTGAACCTGAACTACTGAGACCGTTGCGCAGCTGTAGAGTAAAAGTAGGATCTGGCTCCACGTCAAGTCTCCACGCTTAATCTGAAGAGCTCAAGGGTTAGCCAAGTTAATGGATATCCTACGAGGATGGATGGATGGACTGTTACCAGATACACACGTGTGCATGTACATGTGTGTGTGAGAAAGTGCACAGCAATTTTGGCGTTGAATTCGGATGGAATTCACAGCTGAATTACTCTAACAATCCATGACAGCAAGCGATTGGGTTCAGAAAACAGTACATGGCTCACACAGTCAACACTAGATCAGTTCATGCCTTGGTCAGACCTTGAGAACTGTTATGAGTTCCCACATACACTGCATGGGTGGATTCCTCATTGGGGGAAGTGTTACAGCATCAACATTTGGAGGAAGGGACAGGGGGAGTAGCTCTGCTCTTTGTATTTTCTCAACTTCTCCAGGTCCTAATGCCGGGGGAATAAATACTTACGCACAGGAGGGCTGTTCTCCTCAGAGCAGAGCAGGTCAAGAAGGGAATTGATGGAAGGCGCTCAGTTGTGAGAAACCATTACAAATGTCACTAACCAGGATGTGACAATGAAAGGCAATTGGCTAAAGTAACAGAGGTGACTTTTTTTGAGTGGTTCAGATTGTTTTATTCTTTCGTGGGTTGTAGGTTTTGCTGATGTGACCCCCAATCAATTCCCACCCTCAACTGCCCTTTGATAAGGTATTGGTGAGAAATTTGGAACACACTGTCTGATTGGCTGACAGACTCAATGGGAATTTTCAAAAGGGAATTCGATAGATTCAAAAAACAGTGCTGGGATGTGGGAAGGCAGCGGGGACAAACTGGATTGCTCAGTGAAAGAGCCAGTACAGACTAGAGGTACTGAACAGCCTCCTTCTGTGTAGCGCTATCCTCTCATTGCCCAAGTGCAACTTGAACATATCTTCTTTCAAATGGAATGTTTTGATGCTTACTTTCCCTACCCCTCACTAAGATTTTCTGTACACCAGCCTAGCAGATAGAGAGGCAGGGAACTGGGCTTCTGAACCAGAGCTAGGAGCCGAATGTTTGGCGTAGGAGCTGGTGTAGGGAGGTCAGGGTTTCCATTAAGGGTTGTCATTTATTGACATTAAAGCTGTGATCAAAGAGCCTCTGGAGAAACTACAAGACTGGACTCTTCATCCTGTTGAACCTCTCAGAATTCTTAAAGGGCTCAACAGATTGGATATAGAAAGGATGACTCCCATACTTGGGATGGTAGAACCGGGGGCTAATGCCTCGGAATAAGAGGCAGGTCATTTAAGAACAACGTGAGGAGGAATTTCTTCATTCAGCGGGTAGGAAGGCTGTGGAAACTCAGCTATTCGGTCAGTCGGGAAAGGTTGATACCTTTCTAGATACGAGGATGCAAAATGGTGGCGAAGCCATATATGATACTTGCCTTTATTAACCAAGGCAAAAAGATTAAGAGCAGGGAGGATACACTGTAGTTGCATCACACATTGGTAAAGCCACAGTGACAGTATTGTGTGCAGTTCTGGAATCGACATTATAAGAGGGACAATGATAGCACTGGAAAGGGTGCAGGGGACATTGACCAGGATGTTGCTTTGGGGCTGGAGAGTTTCAGTGATGGGGCTATTTTCCTTAGAGCAGAGGAGACTTGGGGACAGAGGACGGAGTTGTATAAAGACATGAGGGGCATAGACGGGAAGGAACATTTTTCCCCTTGGGGAGGGACTGGGGTGGGTTGGGGGCAATGATTTAATGGAAGGTGCAGAAGGTTGAGAGGGGATGTGAGGAAAAGCTTTTAACTCAGAGGGTGATAAGAATCTGGAACTCGCTGCCTGTAAGGGTGGTAGCAGCAGAGGTATTTAAATGCACACGTGCAATACCAAGACACACAAGGCTTTGGGCCAGGTGCTGAGAAATGAGATTAGAACGGTTAGGTAGTGCTTTTGACCAGCATAGTTTTAATGGGCCAAAGGGCCTATCTCTGTGCTGTAGAGTTCTCTGACTCTATGAAGGGATATGGAGACGGTTGAGGTGGTTGATAGCCATGAGTCAGCTCGAGGGGCTGAACGGCCGACTACACCCAGGAAACTGCAACGATCTCAGTTCCTGAGGAGTCTTTGAGGATTCCTGCCAATAGTAACGGAATAGGCCGTGCACAATTACAAGGTCTACCTGCTGTCCTGGAGGGCCAACATGTCCCCTTGGGCCTGGTAAGCCTCGTGGCCCCTGAGAAAGAAGACAAACACATCATTAATGTCTCCCTCAGTCAAGTACAACACAGCAAGGCAACCTCAAAGAGCTTCACATACCGGTTCACCAGGTAGTCCCCTCGGTCCGACTGCTCCATCGCTACCCTGAAAAATCGAGAAGGAAAGGGAGGCAATCAGAACAAATCCAGGTCGAACACAATCTGCCACTTCATAAGCTGCCACTTTGTCAATTCCTCAGCATGGATCTGTTCATCTTTACAAAGCTGGAGTGGATCTTTGAAGAATCCTTGCCAGGAGAGTAAGTCCCAACACAGAGCAGGATAGGACATAGTGCATGACCTTCCTCAAGTTACAGGATTGTCCGGCTACAAGCGTTCTTGTTAAAGGGGCCCTTAGAGAGGATAACTGTTCAGACAGCTGGCAGAATGGTAATCACCTCCTCATGGCGATCTGAGTCTGATTATAGGGAAGCAGCAACTGAAAGACCGGGGAACACAGAACGTTAGACCAAATTACATATTGTGCACATTCACTGATGAACACAGCAACGGGGGTATGCCATTCGGCCCTTTGAGCCTGTTCCGTCATTCAGTTGGGACACGGTTGCACAGACTATGAGAGTGTTTGAAGCTTTGTGCATCACCTACCCGTACTCCATTCTCCCCAGATGGACCGAGTGGCCCCTTCGGACCGAAGTTACCCTGGAAAAAAGACTGGGTGTTAATACAGAAGCACAACACAGTGCCTACTGTCTATCCTACCTGGGTGTTCCTGACTCACCAGAATCACACTCACACTGGGCACCAACTCAATCCGAGAAATGAATTTAAATTCGCTCTTGCACTGTCGGAGCCGAAACAGACAACTGCGCAATTCAAGTATTTACAAACTTATAGATGATGAGCAACAGTAGGCCGCTTGGCTTCCCAATCCAGCATTCAATAAGATCTGATATTAACCTCGACTCTACATTCCTGCTGATCCCTCCCTCACCCCAATAATCTTTCATCCCCTTTGTCATCAAGAATCTATCCAACCCTGCCTTAAAAAATTTTAAAAGTTTTGCGTTTTGAGGAAGGGAATTCCAGAGACTCTCAATCCTCAGAGAAAAAAGTTGTACCGATACCACGGTTACAACTCGATGTTGTTGAGGCCTCGAGGCTTCTGCTTACCTCGAGACCTGGATATTGGGGATATGGTCCTGCATTGTACAGGCAGGTCTCTTACCCCTGCTCTAAGTCTGTTTCACCTCTGTCGCTGCTTTATCCAACAGAGGCTGGATCTGATTTGTCTGACTTGCAAGAGTTTCCATACCCTCTCTAATTAATACGTTAAAGTATGACATACTGATCGCTCTCATGCAGATCTTCCATCTTCTCCTCTCAAAGTCTCGGGAACGCGTGACAATGGGTGTCAGAGTTTCATCACTATGTTTATCAATATTGAATTCTCAGTATCCCCTGGACGAGGGTGGGCTAAAGCAGACAGCAAGAGACTCATGAGGCCTTGATTACATCTGGAATGGGAGCCCAGCTGAGGAGGATGAACTAGGGATAGATTCGGCCTTGGTAGCATTCAAAGCCAGATCCCCAGAACGTTACCCAAGCCTCTGAATTACTAACCCAGCGACAATGCCATCCCTTTTGAAAACCCCTCCTGCATCTGTCTGCACCACCCAATCAGATACTACTTTCTCAAGGGGCAATTAGGGACGGGTATTGAATGGGTTTCCGATCAGCCACACCTACAGCCCATCACCAGGCAAGCCATCAAGACGTTTCCATGCCATATGACTCAATGACTTTGTGTTGAACAATCTAATCTCCCTCACAGTAACAATGGTAGCGCAGTAACCCTTCTATTAACCAGCACCTATGGGATCAAGAATACGCCAGATGATCAAATATTCCGGTTATCAATGTAAAAACACACACTGAATCATAGAAATGTAATGCAGGAGGAGACACATCACTGCTGCACATGATTAACAGCATAAATCACTAACTTAATCAGGCAACTTTTGCCTGAAATAAAGCTTACCAACATCAAGCCCTCTCACTCGCAGCCTCAACTAACTACCCACAGATTGCGACAATGTGTATCTGTGATAATAGAGTAAACTTTGTGATATTTCAGATGTATAATTTCTTCTGGTCTATCTGGAGTGCTGGTTCACAAGGCAACAAGGTGTAGAGCTGGATGAATACAGCAGGCCAAGCAGCCTCAGAGGAGCAGGAAAACTGACGTTTCGGGCCTAGAGCCTTCTTTCGGGTCTAGGCCCGAAACGTCAGCCTTCCTGCTCCTCTGATGCTGCTTGGCCTGCTGTGTTCATCCAGCTCCACACCTTGTTATCTTAGATTCTCCAGCATCTGCAGTTCCGACTATCTCTGGTTCATAAGGTGCTGGTTCAAACAAAGCTGTCGCTTTTTTAGAATTAACACATACACAAAAGTGGATGGGGTTCTACTTTTTCTGCTTCTCCCACCTCACTGACCAATCCCCACTACTCCCTACCTGCACTCACTTATCATCATCCCAGCTACCTTCCCAGCCCCACCCCTCCTCTCTCTATTTATTTCCCAGCTCCCTTTCCCTTCCCCATTTCTGAAGAAAGGTCCCGACATGAAACATCAACTTTCCTGCTCCTCTGATGCTGCCTGGCCTGCTGCGTTCCTCCAGCTCTACACCTGGTTATATTATAAAATAGAGGACACATTTGCCAAATCCGAGACCAGTTCTCCAAACGACAATATAAGCCAAGCACTGACGTTTCCCTTACCCTGTCGCCTTTATTTCCAGGCAGTCCGGGGAGTCCATCAAACCCTCTGTTGCCCTGTTGTGGGGAAGACGGCAACAGCTCATTAATCTGCGCAGTAATACTAACAGCCCAGGCAATAAACACCACAGTCCAAAGCAAGCACAGCGCCGAGCACAGAAATGGGCCCCCTTCCTCCACAGCCTCCTCCAACCCTCTTCGCCCAACTCCACCTGCTTCTGCTGAGAGTTCCTTGCAAGGGCTAGCACAGACCGGATGGGCTATTTGGCCTCCTTCTGTGCTCCCATCACTGCAAACCGACAAGCCAAAGTGAGCTGACACGTTCACCTCCAGTTGGTGGTAACACAGCCAGGAAAAACAGAGCCCCCACCCCCACTGGGGGCATATTAGGACACTGAGTAATTTTAACCATTAAAAAGAAAACGTTTTGTGAAAATTGTACCCCGGTGCCACTCTCGTATTCAAATGAGGTTTTCAAATGCGAATATAGTGCAAAAAGGGAATAGAGATTTGCAATTACAGCGAGATATGAATCAATCACAGTTTAATATTCCATTTAGAGGAATAACCCCAGGGCCTGCTCTTAATAATTGAGCATGTTGATTAGATCAAATAATTGCGCAGTGTCTACAATATTCTGCTTTATTCTGATTATTATGGTGCAACATTCTCATCGCCCTAGGGTCTGGAATATGGAAACTTCTACTTCACCATCTCCAGTTATCTCAACACCACTGGCACGGTCCATCCAGCCCGAATGAGCTGAGCTGCTGTTCACGTTTCCAGTGAGTCACCTCCTCCCTCTGTCAGCACAACCCTCTATTCCTCTCTCACTCATGTCTCCATCCAGCTTCCCCTTCAACTACCACACACCCCCCCCAAACCCCAACCTTACACCCTGTGCTGACAGCGTCCACACTCTGGCCCACTCTCTGGATGAAGTCATTCCTTTCCTCGGAGGGTTTATTAGGGGCTGGCGTAAACAGACTCCGCCAGTTTTGCCCTTCACCCTTCAGCAGAAAACATTTCCACACCTTAAAAGTACTTCCGTTAATTCTAAACGGGTCTGGTTTAGCAACGAGGAAGAAGTGACCCAGGCCTGTCCCCCAACCGTCCGAAAAAATACCAGTCCTTAGATATGTATCACAGAATCCCTACAGCGCGGAAAAGAGGTCATTCAGCCCATCAAGTGTGCACCAACCCCCTGAGAAGTTGGTGTCCAAGATGGTGGAGCAAGCTGGGAGTCACCAGCTACCTCTCGGATTTGTGCGTCGGGACTCACTGCTGCATCTAGTTTTGATCTAGTGGATGGAAGAACGGGAAACTGCATATCAATGAGGGGAGAACAGATGTCATGGCGAGACGTTAATGCGTGTTAAATGCGTTCAAATCAGCCTCTCACCGCTCATTCATGAGAATTTCATCTCGATGTTCAACTTGGTTGGAAAATAGGAACTTCTGGTCTCGGAAGCAGGAAGCTCGCTGTCAATCTGATGGGATTCACCCAACTTCCTCACCATATCCATCTGCGCCGGGGAATATTCCACTCGCGGATTCTAAATGGAGCTAATCTTTATGCCAGCAACGACACGCCACAGCTTTCTCTGAACAAGATACCAACCTTTACTCCTGGTTCTCCTGGTAAACCTCGGATTCCATTCACTCCAGGACGCCCCTGTTTAACGAAACAAAAGAGAAACAGAGACTGCCTTCACACACTATCTGTTTTTCATCAGGATTGAGTGTGACCAAGGTTTACATTCATTCAGGAAAGAATTTTAAAGACTTCATTTCACGCCAAAGCACCCTCACATGCAAGAGAGTCTTTGACTGACATTGCAGCTTTAGCAAATGTACCAGTCTTTTTTGTGTCACCAAATGGAAGATTTTTTTCTTATCTTGAAATGTTCCTGAGATGTGGATATTGGTGGCTGGGCCAGCCTTTATCGCGCACACAAGACGTTAGCGAAGGTGCTTTCAGATTACTGTGTGCGGTTCTGGTCACCCAGTTATAGGAAGCATATTATTGAACTGGAGAGGGTTCAAACGAGATTTACCAGGATTTTGCCGGCAATGAAAAGTCTGAGTTTTAGGGAGTGGCTCGATAGGCTGGGACCTTTTTTCACTGGAATGTAGAATGTGACCTTACTGTAGGTTCATAACATCGTGAGGGGCATAGATAAGGTGAATGGCTGGTGCCTTTTTCCGAGGGTGGAGGATATCAAGACGAGGGGGCATATTTTCAAGGTGAGAGGGAAAAGGTTTTAAAAAGATATGAGAGGCAATATTTTTTACACAGAGAGTGGTTTGTGTGTGGAATGAGCTTCCAGAGAAAGTGGTGGATGCAGGTACAGTTACAATGTTTAAAAGACGTCTAGGTAAGTGCATGAATAAGAAACTTTTGGAGGGATATGGACCAAGCACAGACAGGTGGGACTAGTTTGGGATTACGGTCGGCATGGACTGGATGAACTGAAGGGTCTGCTTCCGTGTTGACTGTATGAGAAGGTGGTCAGGAGCTGCCTTCTTGAACTGCTCCACCTGCTACAGGTTTACCCACAATGCCTTTAGGGAGGGAGTTCCAGGATGTTGACCCTGTGCCACTGAAGGAATGGTAGTGTATTTCCAAGTCAGGATGGTGAGTGGCTTGGAAAGGAAATTGCAGATGATGGTGTTCCCATGTATCTGCTGCCCTTCTCCTTCTACAGGGTACTGGTTGTGCGTTTGGTCAATAAGATCACCCCTCAACCTCCTACATTCCAGTGAAAAAAAGGTCCCAGTCTCTCTAGCCTCTCCCTAAAACTCAAACTTTCCATTTCCAGCGACATCCTGCTAAATCTCGTTTGAACCCTCTCCAGTTCAATAATATAACTGGGTGACCAGAATTACACATGGTACGTTTGGTGGAGTTTTAGTGAGTTACTGCAGTTTCCCTGGCACTGTCGAGGCAGGAATGGCAACATTCAGTTTTAATTTTTGCCGAATCCCGTGGTGAAACCTTGAACTTGCGGGACAGAGGGCACAGCTTTTAAAGTGATGTACAAACGAAGAAAGGGTGATGTGAGAAAAAGCTTTTTCACACAGCGAAGTCGTGTGAGGGGGTTTGGAAATGCACTGCCTGGAAATGTGGTGGAGATAGGTTCAGGAGGGACATTGATCATTTGGATGGAAATGGTGTGCAGGTGCTAGGGTAAAGATGAGGATGTTGGCATTAGGGAATAGAACAAGCATGTTGGGCCAAATGGCCTCTTCCTACACCATAACAATTCTGTGCTTCTGTCATTCAGTGTCTCATGGGAAAGAGGGATCTGCATGCGTCACTATAACAAAACCATCTGAAGGGTCTGCCATAATTCCTTTCCAGGCTGAGGACTGGTCAACATATTAAATGAGAAATAGAATATTTTCCATCCTTGACGTTAAGGCCCGCCTCTGTCTGAAGTTATCATTGTCATTATCACCAGATTCCCCAACCCCACCCCCCCAACCATTCTTAATTGGTACGCAAATACAAACCAGTTAGACTTCAGATTAGGAAGAATGTTATCCCTCAAAAGACATGTAGCGAGTGTGAGGATTTCCCAAGCTGGACAAGCAGTGACAAAGAGACAGAGAGAGCGAGACAGAGACAGAGAAAGACAGATAGACAGAGAGAGACTGTCACAGAGAAGGATAGAGACGGAAAGACACAGAGACAGAGAAAGACAGAGCGAGAGTTAGAGCGAGAGACAGAGAGATGAACAGAGACAGAGAGAGATAGACAGAGAAAGACACAGAGAGAAAGATGGAGGAACAGAGAAATGGAGAGAAAGTGACAGAAGTAGAGAGACTGAGACAGGAGGGCACGAGAAACAAATAAAACTTAAAGCAGCGAGGGGGAGACAGAGAGACACAGAGACAGGAGAGAAGGGCAGGAAGAGATGAAAGTGAAAGTGGTGCAGGAGGGGTGAAGGTGAAAGAAGAGAGGAAAGGTAAAGGGCTGGGGCGAAGTGGGGAGGGTTGCGGGGGGAGATGGCATGAAAGGGCGGGGGAGGTTAGGGGCAGTAAAGGGGAGTGGGGGAAGGGAGGGAGGAAAGGAGAGTGGATAGTGGCAGGGAGAGGAGATGGGAAAGAGTGAGGGGGCAGAGAAGGAGGGGAAAGAGGGAATGGGGATGGGAGAACTAGAAAGGACAAGGCAGAGTAAAAAGTGAGAGTTGGAGGCAGTCTGACGGGGAGCAGGAGGAGTGTGGGAGGGCTGGAAATGGAGGCAGGGAGTAAAAGGAAAGAAAGGGAAAGTACAAGCGAGGGTACAGGGGAAGAGAAATGGAGAGAACTCGCATGAGGCAGACAGGGAGACTCGCTGAGCACAGTAAAAAGGTGCCATGTGTGATGTGCAACCAGCTGTGACTCCAGGCTTTTTGCTGAATTCCTGATTTCAGTGCGTACCACTGTGGGACAGTTCCAGGCGATGTCCAAGCAGCTTTGCACAGGATTGTACAAGTTCCTTAATGTGTGATCCAAAACTGCAACGAGAGATCTCAGCCAAGCTAAAGGATTAGAGAACAGGAGCTTGGGCTGTTGCCAGGTCGTTGCAAATGCTCAGCCAAGAATGTCACAATAGATACCATTCAGTGAGCTGTTCCTGAAGCCAACATCAGTCAGACCAGGTCAGTGAGTGAACAGTGTCACAACACTCAACAGCTTAGAAATCCCTTGTTTGCGAGATTGTGATGGCAGATTTATAATGATAGTTTAAATGTTTGATGACAATATTTTGCTAGCATTGGGTTTACACGCAATTTGAGCTGTCAATGGTGGGAGAAAGCATGATAACGTCCTCTCGGGATGAGAGCTGATAGCCAGTGTTCCAGTTCCCTATTCAGGTTTTAATATTGCTACAATACATCCTTCTCCATGGCTTCACTGAAAAATAACAAAGCGGCATCATCAAGGAGGGCAGCCAGTGTGAGAGAGAGAGAGAGAGAGATGGATACAAATCTACCTCAATAGGACTATCCAACCCCATCTCATGTATGACATAGAAATGTAGGACTGAGAACATTAAGCCTTTTAGGCCTGCCTTGCCAATTTTGGTGATCTGGTTGTGGCCTCAGCCCCACTGCATCCCATAACTTTTGACTCACTCCACCAAATCACAGAGGTGTGAGGGTTACAGAAAGAGACCATTTGGCCCATCATGCCTGTGCATCTAATCTATCGAAAATCTACCCAACCCAGCCCTGGATTAAGGCTCGGAAGTATATCGCTGTTCCTTCAGTGAAAATCCTGGAATTCCCTCCCTAAGGGCATTGTGGGTCAACCCACAGCAGGTGGACTGCAGCGGTTCAAGAAGGCAGTTCACCCCCACCTTCTCAAGGGGTAACTAGGGATGGGCAATAAACGCTGGCCCAGCTAGCTACATCCACATCCTACAAATGAATAAGAAAAAAAGAAAAATTTAATGACCTTGCCTCTACAACCTCCGGAGCAAGAAAACTCGACACTCGAAAGAGCCTTTGAGAGAATAAATTTCTCCTCAGCTCTGTCTGAAGAAGGAAGTCCTCTTCTCCTTAAACTGTGCCCCATCTGTTTTACCCTCCCCCAGAGAAAGAAGCATCCTCCCAGTGTCCACACTGTCCAGTCCTATTCAGATTTTATGTTTTTCAGTCAGATCACCTGTCATTCCTCTAAACTCCAATGGGTTTGGTCTTGACCCTTCCTCATCAGATAATCCTTTCATCCCAGGAATAGAATGAGCTTCTCTGAACTGCTTCCAAATCATTTTTTTTTCAAATATGGGTGTGGCTTCACCAATATCCTGTAAAATGTAGCACAATATCTGGACTTCTCCGTTCCATTTCTGTTCCAATAAGCGACAGCATTGCCTTTGCTTTCTGAATGACTTACTGCATCTGGATACTAACTTCATGTGATTCATAATGAATTGGGCTCAGCAATTCAAATTGCAAATTGCATTTAAGAACTGAAGTTGGTGGCAAATTAGGGTAGGATTCCTTTAAATTTAGAAAGTTAAGTAAGGGCGCTTGTTTGAAGTTTTCAAGGTACAAAGGGGAACAGAGAGGGTAGAGCAGATAAATTGTTTTGTTGTTTGGGGAGTAAGGTTGCCAACTTTCTAGTGATAGGGTCTCCAGAAATTGAAGATCAATCTTGAGGACCCTGTGGCGTGACCCTGGAGGAAAAAATTCACAGGGTCATTCAAAAACATTGCTTTCCCTGTCACCTTCCGTGAGCATCACTCTTTGCCAGGTATTGAAACTGGGGCAAAAAGAAAGACATTCAGCCCACAGACAAGCAGCATTCAATTGGGTAACGAGGTATTTGGCTTTCCAATCAGAATGATGCAGCAAGGTGTCACATGGATGGAAGTATTGGCTACAAAATGGTGGAGGTGGGGAGGACTGGGCTTGGCTAGTCATGGAATAAAACCTCCAGAAGCACACTGAATCAGAGCTGGCACTCCTACTGGGGATGACACGGCAGGTTTTGAAAATTAGAGTCAGACCTTGCAGGGGTGAAATTTGGAAATGTTTCCAAAGCGAGAGAATTTGGAGCTCTTCCATAAGCAGCACTTCCATTCAATTTCCACCACAATGGTGCTCCCTGATTATTGTTAGACCATACGTGTAGGAGTAGTAATAGGCCATTCAGCCCATTGAGTCTTGCTCCGTCATTCAATGTGATTACAGCTGATCTGATAGTCTTCAGTTGTACTTTCCTGCCTTTTCACCATCACCCTCGATCCCCTGACTGACTATAAATCTGTCTATCTCAGCCTTGAACATATGGAACAAGCCAGCCTCTCTAGCCATCAGGAGCGGCAAATTCCACATCCTCAAGCTCTGCTCTGTGGTATGAAGGTGTTTCTCCCATTTGATTAGATATTGCATTTCTTGAGAGCAGTGTGGAACAAACAGTAGGCTGCTGACTGTGGGATTATGATGCGTCACACACCCCGTTGAATCCCTGAAAATGAGGGCCGTTCAAGAATCAAGAATGATCAAGAATGTTCCTACCCTTCGTCCGGGTCTTCCTGTTGGCCCCAGAGGTCCTGGAATCCCTGGAGGTCCCTTGGGCAGAAAGAGAGGTTTGCATTTATAGAGTGCCTTTCACAGCCGCAAAGGTATTCCCTGAAAGGATTTAACAGTCTATTCTGACGTGCAGTCACTGTTATTATGTACAAAATGCAGAAAGAAATTTGCACACAGCAAGATCCCACAACGTGTTATTTTTAGGTGTTAAGGATGATTTAAAACTTTTCTCGATAACGTCCAACCTACAGGGAGGAGGAGATAGTTCCAGTCTTTGCTTCCATCTCAAGTCTAGTAAGGGGGCAATAAGGGGGGCTGTCAAAGGGTATTACAATAAAAGACACTGAATATTAAGTAAAAAAAAACTCAATCAGATGGGCCACTTCCAACAATATGATAATAACCGGGACGTGTATTTTAACGATGTGAACTGAGAAATAAATGTACACTGATGAGAATCCTCCCAAATCATAGGAGTGGCAATGGCCTAGTGGTATTAGCTACAGCAGATGTTGGAATTTAAATTCAATTCAAGGGAATTAAGAGTCAAATGATGACTACAATCCATTGCCATTGGTGGGAAGTTTGCTGACGCCCTTGAGAGAAGGAAATCTGCCATCTTTACCCAATCTGGACTACATGTGACTCCAGACCCACTTAAAATGTGGGTGACTCTTAACTGCCCTCCGGGCACTTAGGGATGGGCAATAAATGCTGGCCTAGCTCTCATCCTGTGAATGAATAAAAAGTCCTCCAGTTGTATTGAATGCCCAGTCCACCTGAGGCTGCAAATGGGACCTCATCCAAGAGGCTGTACCCTCCTACAGTGCAGCACTCCCTCAGTGAGTATGACAATGCACAAGAGCTTGAACACCACTTGTTAACATTGTACTCTTCCTGTCTGCTAGTCAAGGCAGTTCTTCGATTTATTCTCCAGCAAAGATGTGCAAGCTAGGTAGATTGGCCATGCTAAACTGTCCACAGCATCCAGCGATGCATAGGTTAGGTGGCTTAGCTGTGGGAAATACAGTGTTAGTGTGGAGGGCTGAATCTAGACAAGATAGTCTTCAGATGCAGACTTGATGAGCTGAATGGCCTCTTTCTGCACTGCAGGGATTCTATGATTCTCAAGATCACCCCTCAGCCTTGGTGGGGTCAGGGGGAGTCCAGTCATTGTGGGAGTGGGGTACTACTCACTGATCCACAATGTCACTCCATTGTATCCTCTGACACAGCGTCATGTTGCACCTGCCCAGTCAGTGGCTCTCTATCGAATTATGCTCCATTATTAATTGTTAAGAATTGCCGGAGAACTGACTCTGGCTTTTACCTTAGGCCCCATTTCGCCAGCATCTCCTTTCTGACCTTGGTTACCAGGGAGACCCTGTGGAAGGAAGGAACGAGAGGTGAAACGTCAAAAAGGTTATCAGCCAATTCTGTTCTTCCCCAAATACTCTGACTATACACCCCCTCTTCACTGCAACAAAATGCTCAAGGATTGGAGGAAATTCACTCACAATTTTTCAATAGAAAATGATTTTGAGGAAACAAAAGGGATGATTAAAAAATAAAACTGTGTTACAGAGTCATACAGCATGGAATCAGCCCCTTTGGCCCAACCAGTCCATGCCGACCATAATCCCAAGCAACAATAGTCCCACATACCTGCACTTGGCCGTTAATCCGCCAAACATTTCCTATTTATATACTTTTCGTAATGTCTTTTAAATGTTGTAACCGTACGCACAACCATCACTTCCTCTGGAAGTTCATTCCACACATGAACCACCGTGGGGTTGTGAAAAAATTGCCCCTCATGTCTTTTTTAAATCTTTCTCCTCTCACCTTAAAAAACATGCCTCCCTAGTCCTGAAACCCCCCACCCTAGGGAAAAGACACCTGCCACTCACTTCATTTATACTCCACACGATTTTATAAACCTCTATAAGGGTGTCCTTTCAACCTCCCACGTTCCGGCGAAAAAAGTCCCAGCCTATCCAACCTCTCCTTATAACTCAGACCCTCTATTCCTGGCAACATCCTGGTAAATCTCTTCTCTCCTTCTCCAGCTTAATAATATCCTTTCTGTAACTCCCTCCCTGTCTGTTCTCGATGACCTCTGACCTACAAAGAGCAGGAAGTGGGTCCAGTCTTCATTTCCACCTCAAGCACAGAGGTTTCAGTAAGGGAAGGTAAAGTTGCCATAGTGTTACCAGACCATAGGGCTGCTCCCTCACTAGAGAGAGGGAACGAAGTGACTGGGTGGTGAGTTTAACCTGAGGGTCACCACACCTCGGGTGAGGGGAGAGGTTGAGAAGGAGAGTCCTTCATGGTAACCTCAGCCAGTGCAGGAATTGAACTCACGTTGTGGGTGTCACTCTCCATCGCAATGCGACCATCCAGCCAACTGAGCTCTTTACCCTCGGACACAGAAAGGGGTGGGTCAAGGGTGTGGCAGAAAAAGCGACTGAAATGTGACAAAACAGCTGCTAGACACCTCGGAGTCACTCCTATGTTGTCCCCGTTTGCCACTAACTAACACTGCCTACACCTTTCCATTTTTAGTCAAGACACTCACCCCTCCAAGTTGAACATGACAAGGCTAGTTACATTAAGGTCCCTGTGTGACTGCAGGGAGCTCATTGGCATGTATCCTCCCACACTCCACAAACTGACCAGAACCTTCTCTCGTGCCCTCTCTTCTCACGTCCTGGCCTTTTGGGAAACACGGAGAATAGACTCACGCTCCATGTTAGTCACTACGTTATTGTACTAAGGGCAGCTGGGAAGCTCCGATCTCTGACCTGTGGCTGGATTTTACTGGGAGTAACGGGACCACACTGACCCTTGGCCGCTCGCCAGTCAGCGTCCCACCAGCATGTGACTGGGTCACAGGGTGAAGGAAGGGTCAGACTCAATCAATGATGCCTCCCCCACCAGCCATCCAATTGTCTGGTGCACAGATCGCACATGACCCGACAACCCTATGGGGGTTCTTCTAACCCCTAACACAGCAGTTAGAGCATGCCCATCTCCCCTCCGACTCCTCACCCAGGCGAGAAAGCGGCAGGGCAGTTGGGAAGTGGATAAAGTATCAAGATTTACTAGGACCAACCAAAGTTCAAAATCAATCAAAAGCATCTCCCGATCCAAAGGCCCCATTGAAACAAAGTCATCAAGAGATGAATTCCCGCTCCGTAAATGCTGCAAGCTGTTTTCTCCCCAATCAAACTTCACACTCACCATCGGGCCAGGTCTCCCTGTCAAGCCTATTGAACCAGGTGGACCCTTCATTGCAAGCTAGAAAGCAAAACAAAAAGGAGAGCATCAGTTCCAAACAGAACACTCCAGGAAACTAGAGGCGGAGGGGCTGAGGTTTCTGAGGTTGAGGGGGGGGTTCGATAGGTTAGCTGTAGACGTTCTCACTTCCCAGGGAGCTAGGCATCATGGACTAGAGGCAGAACGCAAACCAATCCAGTGAGATGTTCAGCAGTAATCTCATTAGGTATCACATTCTCACCAGTCTCTGAAACAAATCAGTTTGAAGTGAGATAGTATGAACTGCCGATGCTGGAATCAGAGATAAAACAGTGTGAAAGAACTGAAGAAGTGTCCTGACCCAGAACGTCAGCTTTCCTGCTCCTCTGATGCTGCTTGGTTTGCTGTGTTCATCCACCTCCTCACTGTTATCGAATCATGTGGATTTATTGAAGAGGAAACTATAGGAGGACAGGCTTGTGGGGATATGATGATGCAGGCTGGGACGAACTTTATACAGAGCATTAACAATAGTATAGATCGGATGGGCCGAATGGTCCATTTCTGTGAAGGGTTGATCCATGATGTTTAAGGTGTGAGAAGCATGCAACATGCTTGATACCTATTTGGTAATTCAGCTGAATTTTTCAACCTCAGCTTGAGGATATTATTACTGGATTGAGGGAATTCCCTGTGTCCAAGTCTTGTTTATTGGAACAATAGGAGCAGGAGGCCATTCAGCCCCTTGAAACTGACCTAAAAGTCAATTGCATCCTAAATCATTGTATCGGGACTCCATCTATCCACTTCGATTCAACATTCTTTCAAATGTCTACTCATCGCAATCTGTCAGAGCCAAAATTGGGTAGGCTTGCTGAAGGTTTAGCTCTGGGACTTACTTACCCTTGCTTGCTGGAGGATGGACTGTGCCTGATATTCCTGGGGTGAAACAACTGGTCCCTTCACACCATCGCCACCAAACTGGAACTGCAAAAATTTGTTAGACAAAGCTGAAATCAAGAGCCCATGTGATTGATCCAGTGCTGCAGTCACACCCCAACCCATTACACTGGCTAAAAGGTGGTGTGTCAACCACTACAGCTAATCAGCTCCTGTTCACTTGTGCTCACCTTTTAACATGCTATCCCATGGTATGTCCTCTCCCACCTTTCAGTGAAGCATTCTCTCCAATATTTCATACTTTCCACGTAATTCACCACTATATACCCCATGTAACGTGGTATTCTGACATCTTTTACATCCTGTATATATCATCCTAGTGTGATATTTGTTACTTCTCTTGTACCTCATTATTCAAAGATCTATCAACTCTGCCTAAGCTCTCTCCCTGATATGTGATACTCTGCATTGCACTCTTCCTGATGCCTGTTACCATGTGTAGCTCTCTCCCCAGTATCTTTTACTCTGTGTAGCTCTCTCCCCAGTACCTGTTACTCTGTGTGGCTCTCTCC
>JAHRHZ010000277.1:12549221-12606170 GCA_024137785.1 Ginglymostoma cirratum | reverse complement strand
TCTGCGTATGTGTCTGAGTGTGTGACTGTGAGTGTGTGCGTGTGACTGTGTCTGTGAGTGTGACTGTGTCTGTGAGTGTGTGCACGCACGTGCGCGTGTAGGAGACTGGGCCTGTAGCCTTGGAGTTTGGAATTATGAGGGCAGATCTGATTGAGACATCTATAGTTCATAGAGGGCTGTAAAAATAGCTGCAGGAAGGGCATGGGGACACAGTCTCAGAATCAGGGCAGGTCATTTTTGCCTGAGGTGAGGTGAGATATTTCTTCATTTAGAGGGTGGTGAACCTTTGGAATTCTTTACCCCAGAGGTAGCTACGTCACTGAGTGTGTTTGGGGGTGGCACGTGGCACAGTGGTTAGCACTGCTGCCTCACAGCAGCAGGGACCTGGGTTCAATTCCAGCCTCAGGAGTTTGCAAATTCTTCCCATGCCTGCTTGGGCTTCCTCTGGTTTCCTCCCACAGACTAAAGATGTGCAGGTTAGGTGGATTGGCTGTGCTAAATTGCCCCATTGTGCCTAAGGGTAGGAAATGCAGGAATGGGGTGGGGTGTGGGTCTGAGTAGGATGTTCTTTGGAGGGTCTGTGTGGACTCAATGGGCCAAATGGCCTGGTTCCACACTGTAGGGATTCTATGATACCCGCGATGAAGACACCAGGGAACAACGTGACAAAATAGTGTTCAGGTAGGGGATCAGCCATGGTCCAGTTAAACGGGACAGGCTTGAAGGGAAGCAGCAGGGTGATCTCAGAAAAGGAGCTTTCTTTCATCACCCTGAGTGAAGGCACTACACGCCAATTTCAGTCCTTGTTTTATGACGAGTCCTTGGATGATAACTGACTCGAGCCAGTAAGGGTAGAAGGAGATGTAAGAGAAAGCAATCAGCCAAATTCCACTCCCCCTGTTGGTAATCCAGTAAATCTTACTGAAACTATCCACATACGGGGATGCAGTGAGACTGGGATTGAGCAGAGGTGCGATGCCTTATGTGGTTGAATGAGTGACTAACGCTTAATTTCTCAGGCCCACACAGGAGGAGGGATGATGCCTACCAGAGAACGCCCAGGCTAGGAGGGGGTAACATTGCCACTCACGCATGAGGGGCGTAACAAAAACTGCAGCGCAGGGTCAAAGGAGGGACCGTGGACCTGAACAGCAACGTTTCCATACTCACAGGCTCAATGACCGCAGGCTCTCCCTTCTCCCCCTTCTCTCCTTTCAGGCTTTGCATCTAGAAATAGCACAACAGCCCAGAATGAGGGCCAGACGAACAGAACTGGTCGTGGTAAAAATGACATTCTTCCAACATGTCACCCTATACGACACGTTGCGCGTACGCATGACAGCCTTGTGTTACTTCCTGTTAATGTTTCGCCAACTTATTGTTGAAGCTAAGGGTAAGATGGGCAGAGATATTCACCCATGAAGCACCTTGAGTGCATATAAAAGGAAAGTGCTCGGGCTCTTGTGGTAGCGTCTCTACCTCAAAGTCAGGGTTCAAGTCCCACCTGTTCCAGACTTGTGTAATAATATCTCTGAACAGGTTGGTTAGAAAAGACATAAAAAGAACTACAGTGGGGCATCAGGATGACTCCTGCCTCTGAGTTAGAAGCCCTGTGCTCAAGTCTCACTCTAGGGCCTGATGGCTGGACAGGGTGGATTCATAATGTGCTCAAACAAATGCCGGTGGCGGGCAGCAAGAACGAGAGAGATTCCTGGTCAGCCCTGCGATGGAAAAACAAAACATTGGAACCTCTACCATCACCATCCATAGTTCCAGACTGCAACATGCATGGAAGTGCGTTCAATTTTGTCATTTAAGAAACAGTCGGCCAGGTACGCGGACTGGATAGATATGGAGGGATATGGACCAAATGCAGGAAAATGGGATTAGGTTAATTGCGAAAACCGGGCAGCATGGGCAGGTTGGCCTGAAGGGCCTGTTTCCATACTGTAAACCTCTGTGACTCTATACATGTAAGAGTGAATGTTGCCACAGCAACATTGATTTCCCTGATTACACTGTTACATATCACTGCCAAGATGATTTACCTGGCACTAAATGAAAGCATTTCACTTTCGCTGCAGTGGTCGGGTATGCATTTTCACCTCACATAATCATTTCTTAATTTACTTATTAAACTTGCTTTAGATATTGGATTATTGTCACAGCACCCCCACGCCCCCTCCCCTGCCCTTTCTTCCTTGTTAATTCGACCAAATGTGTTCTATTGATTTCAAAAGAGTTTACAAAGAGATTTCTAGACCCGGATGACCCTACAGGGGGAAAACACATTGTCACCTGTACACTCCAGGATGTTCACAACTGCTGGGCACTACAGTGGCTGGGATGCATTCATTCAATGTGAAATGTTATTTTGGTTTAAATGCAAGTTTCCTTCCAAACTTGCTCCATGAGGTGGCATGTTAGCTCAGTGGTTAGCGCTTGGGACCCAGGTTCGATTCCACCCTCACTGTCTGTGTGGAGTCTGTGCGCAATCTCCCCATGTCTGCGTGGGTTTCCTCTGGGTGCTCCGGTTTCCTCCCACAGTCCAAAGGTGTGCAGGCTAGGGTGGATTGGCCATGGGAAACGCAGGATTACAGGGATGGGGCGAGTCTGGGTGGGATGCTCTTCAGAGGGTCAGTGTGGACTCGATGGGCCGAATGGCCTGCTTCCACACTGTAGGAATTCTATAATACTGTCAGGACTAGGTCCTCACATAATGACAGAGAACACTGGAGGAAACACAGCACTTGTGGAGGGAGGAACAGAGAGACCGTTTGGAGCAGCCTTGGTGGGCTGAAGGGCCTGTTTCTGCGCTGTATTATTCTTTGAGCCCAGGATGACTCTTCTTCAGAACTGGACATCACACGACGACACCTCCGGGTATCTACCCAATCAGGTCTGCCGATCCTACTCCTACAAATGCATGTTATGACATGCTTCCTACCAGCAGTGTAACAGTGGCAGGGAACGTGCGAAGGACTGGGCTTGAACATCACTTCTAAGGTGCTAAGAATTACACCTCAACCAATTTAAGATAATCATCTGGGTTTGAAACGTGGGTCATCCACACTTGTTGGAAGGGATCTGTCCTCCGTGGGAAATAGGAACACAACCACACTGTGGGGATTCAATAATAATAACATTGAGCCAGTATGTCTATGTCGAATTAATCATAAGAATGGGAATCCACAGCTTGTCTGGTGCATTCTCCAATGCAATTCCTTGATCCATGAGATCCAGTTTGTCAATCAAGCAGCTATATAAATCGTTTAAACAAATTTACATAAACTTAAATATATTTAGAGATAGCTGTTTCCTTTAAAGGTGGTATTCTTACACCTGTCCTGATGAGTGATGGACAAAAAGGTTTGACTGTGTTGTTCCTTTGTTCAGGAATGATCAAAATACAGCTGATTGAAACTACCATCTGAAATAAATAAATCTGAAATAAATGAATGGACAAGGATATCGAGTAGTCGGGTTTACCCATGTATCTTGTGTCTCTGATTCCACTCGCCTAGTTGTCCCAAACTGCTGGCTCCACCGGTCATCGTAGTCTCCTTCTGAGTAATCGTAGTTATTTGTGTAATACTCTCGGTTTTCATACTCGTTTGTAAAGGGGCCTTCTGATTCTTCAATGAGCTCCTCTTGCATGGTCTGTAATCAAAAGGGAAGCAAACTGATTCTTTCACAGGATATGACACCATCACCCATGTCGTGATACCCTCCTTAATTGTCCTCAAACTCACCCGAGCCATTTCAGTAGGCACTTAAGAGCCAGCTGGAATGCTGAGTGGGTCTGGAGTCACATGTAGCTAAGGACGGCAGAATGGCACAGTCACCGACTCTGGGGAGACCAGATTTGATGAAGTGAATTTTTATTTCCATCAGCCGCCGTGGTGAGATTTGAAACTGTGTTCCAGACCCCACTCCCAGAGCAGTCGTCTGAAGTTAGGGTGAAGGGCCCAATGACACGACCATAACGCCATCTCAACCAGTTATTGAAGCAACAACACTTCCAGCCTTGAATTACTTCCCCAAGATTGGTTCAATGGCCCTGTGGCATATTTGCGCACATCTTTGTCAAAAATCCAGCCATCCCCAAGTGGGGAGTTGACGGCCTAGTGGTATTATCGCTGGCACTGTTAATCCAGAGATCCAGGTAATGTTCTGGGGACCTGCATTTGAATCCAGCCAAGGCAGATGGTGGAATTTGGATTCAATAAAAGTCTGAAACTAAGAACCTAATGATGACCATTAATCCGCTGTCAATTGTGGGAAGAACCCATCTAATGTCCTTTAGGCATGGAAACTGCTATCCTTACCTGGTCTGGCCTACATGTGACTCCAGACCCACAGCAATGTGGTTGACTCTCAACTGCCCTCAGGGCAATTACAGATGGGCAATCAATGGTGACCTAGCAATGATGCCCTCATCCCTTTTACTAGTTCTCGGCACATTCCCCAAATCTTTGCAGATTGTTAGTCAATTGTTTCGGAGTCCTGGCCTCAGTCAATTCTCCTGTTGCCTATTCGTGAACACGTGTTGGGCATCTCTACACTACACTGCTACTTTATAGCATCCACCGGCTCATTCATTACAATGGGTTAACAGACAACTATTTAAAGGTGAGGAAAATGACCATCTCTATAACCGGATTAAACTATAGCTGCGCAGAGGCTGAATTCCTCTTTGAAAGCAGCCAGGCCAAAATGGCACAGTTCCTGGCAAGCTTACCAATGACATAAAAAGCTACAAACAAGAAAAATCGCCCACAGCAACTGGACTCTCTGCCCAATGCTCACTGTAAATTCCAGAAAAGTGAGCGTTCCTGATAAGGGAATAATATTGCACTCAGGCAGGATGATTCATGCAACTGGAATGGATTGCACAGGGAATCAGATCAGAGTTTGGCCCTGAACCACAAGTTAATGCTTCCTGCAAGTATAATTAAACCTCACCCAACTAGCCTCCAAGAACACAAGGTTTGACTGAAAACCCAATTCCAATGTTAACATTACAAAGCAAACACCATGTTCAAATGGAGAGCTCTACCAAAAAGCAGATACTGTACCTGTGGGCAGAAAGGCCTCCTTTTTTGCTAATATAAAGCACCTGTCACGCCCTCAGGAGGATCCAGAGTGCCTGACAGCCAAACAAACTGCTTTCCTAATGTTCAAGCAAACCTGCCAACTAATTTGCTCACAAGGAGATGCCAGTATGTGAGAGAAGGGGCCAGTCTACCTTATCTCTGCTGGTAGAGGGAACAATGGTAGCCATTGCATTGAAAACTCCATGGAGAAGGCAATCTCCAAGGAAACGCTCAAGGATCCTTAAACTCATTCGTCTATCACTAGAGAGAGAGAGAGGAGAGGAGAGGAAAGAGAGAAGGAAGATGGAGGAGAAAGGAGGCAGAGGGAGAAAGAATGAAGAGAGTAGAGAGGAGAGAGAGAGACAGAGTGAGAGAGATAGGAGAGGAAAGAGATGAGAGGATAGAGAGGAAAGAGAGAGGAGACAGCCAGACAGTGAAGAGATAGGGAAGAAAGGAGGCAGAAAGAGAAAAGAGGCAGAAAGAGGACCGAGATGAGGGGTGAAAGAGGAGAGAGAGGAGAAAGAAACAGGAGAGAGATAGAGGAAGAGGAAGAGAAGAGAAAGAGGAGAGAGTAACAAAAGAGAGAGGGAGACTGAAAGCCTCACTACATAGTGGTAGCCGTCTAGTGGTCAGTGATTCTTAAGCCAGTAGCTACAGTCAGTCAGTCAGCAATGAAATGGGCAAACCCAGCTACTTCCTGGTGAACGTGAATTCGAGTCTGGCAGCCAGCCAGGGGTCAGTCCTTGAAACATCTATGCCAGCTCCCTTTACCAAGGCCACCATGGCTAAAACATCACAGCAGGGAATTCTCCATTGGGAGAGGGCCATCGATCAGTTTCATGTTGGGGGGAGGAGGCTGCAAGAGGAGACACTCTGTCTCAGTGAGGAACCTCAATGTCAGTTTGACACAGGGCGCCCTCTGTGTAAGACGGGCAGGGTTAAAAAGGGAACAGCATTTCAACTTCCTTTTGTGCTGAGTGGGGTGGTAGGTGGAGACGAGGCTGGCGGTGGGATTATTCAGAATCCCAAAAAAGCACACAGCTCCGCATCGGCCACAACTGCTGAACGTTAATTTCCCTGGAAGTCTATTCATTAGCCAGGTTTAAGGGCTACTGAGCCTCACCTCATGCCTCTGTACAGTCAGCACAAGCAACCACATGATGATGGGAAACTTAAAGGAACCGTGGCCATCACAGCAGGAGTTACCTCATGGTCCGTCGCATTTTCCACCACAACCTCAGCATTCATTGAGGCGTTGTAGATGGCGGATTCCAAGTCAGTGTAGTATTCCGCACCAAGGAAATAATCGTAATTATTCTCTGCTTTCTCCATGGGGGGCTCCTCCTTGTCCTGTGGAGAAAGTGAAAGCATGTTAGGCACCTAACGAACTTGCCCAGACTGATCCTGACCCTCCTCTGGAAGTTATTTGTTTTGGCAGGGAGGGTGGAATTGGAATAAAATGGGGATCAGCTCCCCCTCGGCCCTTCCCTATTGCCCGAGATTAGGAGATAGGAGCAGGAGAAGATCACTTGACCCTTGTTCCGTCAATCAATATGATCATGGCTGGTCATTAAGCCCAGTCCCGTCATCCGCATATCCCTTCGTCGCTTTGGCCACAAGAGCTTTTCCACCTCCTTCTCGAGAACACAATGTTTTGGCCTCGGCCCAGGTGATAACGACAGCAGTCCAGTCCCAAACACAAAGTGCCATGCACCAGGAGGCGCATATCGTGAACCTACTGTTGTCGGAAAGCTTCAGGCAAAGGGGCAAGGAGGCGGCCTCAGAAGGGGCAAAGGGAATTTGGGAATTCAATTTTGTCCAGCTCCCAGTGGGGAGTTGCTAGGGCAACGACTTGGATTAGCCTCACTGTCTCTATGGAGGGAACTCCGTACGTGATGGTGTAGCAACGGGGAGTTTCGATCACGTTTTAATTGGTATTAAAACGCAGTTTGTGTGCTTTTGTTTTTTCATTGCTATTGCAGCCTGATCCTGGGTTGCCCGCAGCCTCTTCACTATATGATGTCTTCCCCCTCTCCTGACCAAGGCAGCAGGGCCTGTTCCTAGTGTGCCAGCCCACATTCTTTCTTGAACCAAATGCTGAAGAAATGGTCCTGTGCATCTTGGAGTCACTGAACTCTCCACTTTCTCCGATGTCCCATGGAGAACGTTTTGCGGGGTGGGGGGGGTTAAACCCTCGCTGAGGGAGTCTCGGTTATCAGTGTAACATCTGAAAGGGTGGGGGCGGACACTACAGGAAGGACTCCCGTAGCCTAGCTGAGTACAATCCATTAGCTGTCCCGTCTGGACTTCAAAAAGCGCCCGGACACATCCGTCACACTCCGCGCCTGCTAACTTACCTTCAGACCGAGATCGATAATTCACTGACAGGACAAACCTTCAGGATCAAAGCAGAATAAGCCAGCGGCAAAGCGCAAAAGCGACTCTGAACAATGCGTGATGTTAAAGCCTAGCAACGCAGTACGGACAGAAAGCCAGATTATTGTGTTCAGCTGTGAAGCGCAGCATTCCAATTATCAGTGACACATTCAATCATTTGTGAGAAATAAACTCCTCCAGCCCCATTCAGATTACATTGAACCCAGCCTGAGCACTGGCTTGGGGAGGATCTCTGTCTCTACCATCACCAGCTGACACACGAAACCTGGACCACGGTTTCTCGCTAATGCTTCTCCATTCCTCCATCGACCAAAGCTCGTATCCAATTCACTCATGAACAATCCCAATATCCCAAACATTCTACCAATTCCAATCCCCCCATGATCTCCTCTTCCACTCGACACAACACCCTTCCTTTGAAAAACTCTGCAATTCTATGCACTCCAAAGTCAATTGAAAATCTCAAGAGATGCGATCGATAACACTCTGTTGGATGGGGGGGATGTGGAATGCAAGATGGTGGAATTGAGACATAGACCTTGTTGAGTGGTGGAAGCTTCTGGAGGAGCTGAATGGCCTCCTCCTAGCCCTAGGTCCTCTGGGCAGTGAGCTAGCACTTAACAAGCAGGTGCGGACAGCAGGGAGTCCCAGTGAGGTATGTCCCAGTGTTTGCAGAGAACAAACCTGGAGCTGTGTCAGAGAACTTCAAAGGATTTGATCGGACTTGTGTTCAACGGTCTGACAAAAACATTCAGGAACATGGGCATTGCTGGCTAGACGTCATTTATTGCCTGTCCCTAGTTGCCCTTGAGAAGGTGGTGGTGAGCTGCCTTGAACCACTGCAGTGCATTTGGTGCAGGTACATCAGGGAGGGAATTCCAGGATTTTCACCCAGCACTACCGAAGGAACAGCGATATATTTCCAAGTCAGGATGGTGAGTGGCTCAGAGGGGAACTTGCCTGAAAATTGGATCTAAAGTAACCAGGCACCAACCCCGATTTCACAATAACAATTGAATGTTGTGAAAGAACTACGCATATTCTAAACAGGGGAGTAACTGGACACTAGAGAAAAAATACATGGGAACTAATCAACCAGAAGTCATTGGCTAACAGTTTTCGGTCTTGATTACTAATTAATGCGAACTGAAAAAGGAAAAGTCACCATAGACCAATTCTCTCATTAGACAGAAACAGCCCAGGGGTGGGAGCTGGTTTATCATAAAGGTCTCCTCACCTCAGGCGAGGGGAGAGGCATTCATGGTAACCTCAGTCAGTGAGGGAATTGAACCAATGCCCACTAGCATCACAAACCAGTTGCCCAACCAACTGGGCTTTCCAATCTCCCGAGAATAAAGCTAACTGCTAAACTCAGAGATAGTAGAAACTACCGATGCTGGAGTCTGAGATAACAAAGTGTAGAGCTGGATGAACACGGGCAGCATCAGAGGAGCAGGAAAGCTGATGTTTTGGGTCTGGACCCGTCTTCAGAAATGGCTGAAGGAGGTGCCAGACCCGAAACATCAGCTCTCCTGCTCCTCTGATGCTGCCTGTGTTCATCCAGCTCCACGCCTTGTTATGATTGCTAAACAGTTGACTTGACCAACCCCACCCCCACCTCAAATTCCACCCCTTCCACCCTCACTGAGACAAGCTCACATCCCATGACGGGGCTATAAGAACATCTAGATTGGGAATGTAATATGAACAGGGCTTTGTGGAGTTGAGCAAGGGCGTATTAAGTCTGTGTTAGCGGTATCATACGCATCAATCATTAAAGCTCATCCAAGCTCCTCCTACATTGTCCTAAGGAGGAGCTCAATTGGTTTTCAGGATTTTTCTTTTGTCTACCTGTTCCCCAACCCCAAAAGTTGCTATCTTTTGCCAGGCAGCCCGATCTTTCTTCTTCTTTTTGCGGTTTTTTTTCGATTTCTTTGATCTGCCCTTGCCCTTCTTTCTAGAGCGTTTGCGACCCTTCCTCCTCTTTTTGTGACGGGGCCGTGCGGTGGCTGTCTGTAAAAAGCAGCGAGAAAGACAGGCTGAAGCAGAGGAGATGTACAAAGAGAAATAGAGGGGGGAGGGGAGGGAGAGGCAGACGCAGGGCAGGGGTCGGGGGCAAGAAAGTGTCTGATGAGACCTCAATCTTTTATTATGAAGGATATGGACACGTTCATTGTACAGGGACGGCCACTATTCGGGCAATTTGTAATTGTAGTTCAAGATGGGTCAAGGCTGGAGAGACAATTGTCCTAGAGGCTCCAAAAATATAAAGATTAATCCCTTCATTTTTCTTCTTTGATGGGGTGAGCCTGTTACTTGTCCTTCACTGCCCTTGACCTGATGTCCCATTTCAGAGGTTAGTTAAGAGTCAACCACACTGCCATGTGTAGTGACTGTAACGTGGTCAGCCGGATGGACCTCACAGAATATGATTTCCCTGCTTGAGGCTGTTAATCTGGTTCAATCAGGGAGCACTGAGTGACAGATAAAAAGAGGAATGTTAGAAGTTCTGTTCACTCTGAGAGCTGACTCTGAAGAAACGAGAGTCAAGGACTGCTCATGCGTCAATAAAAGGTGACTTGGTGATGGGATACAGGCCTCTGTGGAGATTTGTCACTGTGGGTCTGGAGTCAAATATAGGCCAGACTGGGTAAAGACAGCAGATTTCCCACCTCAAAGGACATTAGAGAAGCAGATGAGTTTTTGTACGACAATCAATGATAGCTGCCTGGTCGCATTACTGAGACCAGTTTTCAATTTCAGATTTTAACTTATGGATTTATTTTAAATTCCACCAGTTGCCATGGTGGGAGTTGGATCTGTGTCCCCCGGAACGTTAGCCTGGGTCTCTGTGGATTACTAGTCTACTGAGAGTACCACGAACTCTCTATGCCCAAAACCATCTCATCTGAGATGCACTGACAGCAAATCCCAAATGAAAATCCTAAGATGTGTTAAGGTCATCATCCTGCTTTCCTTGAATTATTGAGTTATAAAAATATCGGAGCTGTGAAAATGATTATTTGAACATCAGGCAAGATGCTTGGAGCTAGAAACCGCGGCTCTGGGAATACATCCAACAGTGTCTCATTGCCAAACACGTGTGTGAGGCCAACCACACACAGGTTTTAAGGAATATCTTACAAGGGAGAGGAGGGGGTGCAGAGAGATTTAAGGAGGGAATTCCAGAGACTGGCAAAAGGCATAGCATCAATGCCAATGTGATTGAGGGAGGTGCATATTTTGAGGAGGAAGGCAAAAGAAAAAGGGTTGAAAGGATTAGATGTTCAAGGAGCAAACTCCAGAGTTTAGGGCCCACGGTCTCCTGATGGTGCAGCATCTGAAATCAGACAGAGACTAGAGGGTGGAATTAAGACCCAGCGGGTTATGGGGCTGAGGCACATTGCAAAGGTAGAGAGGCATGAAGCAATGGAGGGGGGTGAACACAAAAACATCACAAATTTAAAGTTGAGGCATTGCCAGAGTAGGTGACAACGTACGACAGTAATCACAGGAGGTGACGGGGGAGAGGGATTTGCTCGAAATCAGCAGTATTGTTGAGGACCTAAAGTGTTTATGGATGGTGGAAGTTAGGTAGGCAGGGAGCGTTGGAATATCCGATAATGGTACCAGACAACCTGATAAGGAGAGGGATTGGATGGAAGTCAGCAGGAGTAAGAAAAAACAGGTGCCCTGAGAAACCAGGAAGGTAAATGAAGAAGAGGGCACTACTGAGAGAAAGATTTGGAGTGAAGAAGGTTCAGAAGGCTGAATGATCAAATGAAGGGGAAGGACTGGCTCAGAAAGATTGCCTTTCCCCTTTCGGAACTGCACAGGATCTCCGCAGTGCTGCTTTACTGAGGGTCGTTGAAGACTCACATTTAGTACCAACCTGTGAATAAGAAGCATGTCACACACAGACAGAAACACAACTCAATCCAAGTCCGGAGGAATCGAAGGCGGGGAGCGGGAGGATTCCCCTTCCACCTTGGCTCCCTTTCCAAACAGGACCGTAACCTGGAAGGTGGGGTTATAGGGTTTTCCAGGAGCACTTGCTCCTTGGGAAGCTGACAGCGGTAACCATTCATGCCCTGATTCTAACCACATGTGAAGATACAATGGCATACCCTGAAGCAGGCTTCATATTAAGGCTCTGAAGATGCCATTGTTTCAGACCCCTTCGATATCCAGAAGGTGTCCTTTCTGCCCATCAGTAATGTTCTGCAGGATCAGAGTGGGTTATAGTTGTAGGGGGCACTTTAAATGCACCCCCCCCCCCCAAACATTGTCTGATTTCGGCCACTTTCTCCCTTACCCCCAGCTCCTGATTCTTACAGCCAGCTGCTTGAGTGATGCTGTTAGATATTGATGGAGGAAACAACTCAATGGTTACTTAAAGCTCTGGGCATGGGGGTGAGGTGACATTGCTTCACTCACATGGTCCAGTCACAGGGAGACGGAACATAAAGTCAGGCTCCACCATGAGGATGAGATGGACAGCAGTGAGACATACCACCCCCCACCCCCTCATCCCCTGGAGGAGACAGTCTCATCCTATTTCACTCCAAACGCAAGCCAGGCTGTCATTGATCCCCACTCATCCACAGACCTAAAACAATGGTGGCAGAGCTCAACTTGTCGAGTGTGAAAGGTAGCAGCTACAAGACCAAGAATAAAAAGATCAAAACAGGAAGTACTGCAGAAACCCAGCAGGTCTGGCAGGGTTCTGAAGAAGAGTAATACTGGACTTGAAATGTTAACTCTGTTTCTCTCTCCACAGAAGCTGCCAGACCCTGCTATTGTTTGAGCCAAACACTCGCTGTAGGACGCTTTCCAAACTGGGAACAAGCAGAGGGGAACTGCAAAGACACACCCTCGAGACCATCTTGTAATATTTAGGTTTCTAATCGAGAGCTCCGAGTGTTTGAGTACTCGTGCGACTTCTCTTGACGTAGTTAAGTTTCCACTGGCTGGATTCCAGTTATTTCCCTTGAAGTTACATTAAGCCCCAGCCAAAGGAGGATTCACTTGGACAATGCTGCCAGGATGGCTGAGTGGGTGCACTGGCCATTTGCCTGACCTTCGCATTCTCCGTCGATTTGGAGGGACACAAAGATCTCAGACAGCGGCAAGTGGCGAGAGCAGATCAGGAACACACTCACCTCTTCCTCATAAACGGGCTCTGGGAGCCGCAGGGCGTAGGGTAGAACGCTGTCGCAGTCGGGGATGTAGCGATCACAGTAGCTGTAAGCTGCTTTCGGGTCCGGGCTCAGCAACAGCTGCTGGATATCACCCTGAAAGAAGATGTGGGAAGGCAAAATATCATACAGGAAGGTCACAACAGAGGCACAGAGTCACAAAACACCCGTAGCACTACCACCCTCATGCTACGTACCCCACCAGACTTGGGGCTGATCGGGGAGCGGTGTTATGGGACAGACCAAATCCCTCTAAATAGATTGAGAAGCTAGTCTAGACACAAAAATTATTTTTCTTATTTAAAACTGAGTGTAAGGTGTTGCGTTCCAGATGCAATTCAATTGGCCAAACTACCAGGCTTGAAGCAAATCACACTTTTTTCAAACGCCAAAGTTAAAATACAGACAAAATTAAAATGAAAGAATTGACTTAGCTGTAACTCTATTGAAATGCTTAACAAAATCATATATAAATTAACAAATACTAATTAAGTGTTGCAATACAGTAACATCCCATAAACACACACTTGGCAAAGGCAGATTCAGGAAAGCAGATTGTCTCACATGCAATTCCAGCAGCAGGAAGAGAACCCCCAAGTTTTAGCTTCAGCAAAGACAGAGAGAGGAATAAGAGATTCCACATCCAGCTTCAACACTCCAGAAACTGCTACTTAAAGCTAAAACTAAAATTAAAAATCTTGGGTTCTGTGGGAACTTGACCCCACCCTTTCAGGCTGCATCTATTGTTCCAACTTTAAAAATAAAACCCAAGCCCTCACAAGCTGTTTATTGGCTTTGAACAGACTGCTCGGTACCTCCGTCTTAAACTTTCTTGACCAAAAAAGGATAAAATGCACCCCTTAAAGCCATAGTATTATCACAGTGGCCGAACACTTTCTGCTTTGAATCATAAACTGACATGATAATTCCCTCTATAGATAACAAGGTGTGGGGCTGGATGAACACAGCAGGCCAAGCAGCATCATAGGAGCAGGAAAGCTTGACGTTTCAGGCCTAGACCCTTCATCAGGAAAGGCCAGGAATTGATTTGGCTTCAGTTCTGTTTACAGAGTGCCCTGGTTTTAAATGATTTTCAGACCAGTGCATTCCTTTATATTCCAAGGGCCAGAGGACACACTTATTTGCACAGCAAACACCCTTTCTGATGAAGGGTCTAGGCCCGAAACGTCAAGCTTTCCTGCTCCTATGATGCTGCTTGGCCTGCTGCATTCATTCAGCCCCATGCTTGTTATCTCGGATTCTCCAGCATCTGCAGTACCTTTTATCTATGATAACCCCCTCTTGTGGATGTGAATGTTAGATACAGCTACTCTGGTTTGCACCAAAGCACCACAAATCCCATCAAATACCTTCACCGTTACTTTGCTCTCACGGTATGTGGCACCTTCTCCTGCTCTTCAACTCTCAAACCTCAACACAACTGGGGAGAACTCGTCAATCTTCCTTGTAAACTCAGCAGCCTTTGATAATCCAAGCTTAGCAGCATCTAAGTCACTATTTAGATAGCATAGGGGCAGGCGATGGCCTAGTGGCGTTATCGCTGGACCATTAATCCAGAAACCCAGCTAATGTTCTGGGGACCTGGGTTTGAATGCTGCCATGGCAGATGGTGGAATTTGAATTAAGTAACAAACTGGAAGTAAGGGTCAAATGAGGACCATGGTTAAATATCAGGAAACACCCATCTGGCTCACTAATGTCCTTTGGGGAAGGAAATCTGCCATCCTTACCTGGTCTGGCCTACATGTGACTCCAGACCCACAGCAATGTGTTTTACTCCCAATTCTGGACTCTTTTTTTTAATTCATTCATTCGCAGGATAAGGGGCGTTGCTGACTAGGCAGCATTTATTGCCCACAGGGCAGTTAAGAGTCAACAATCGTTGGAAAAAGCTTTTCAGAGTGAATGAATCTGCCAGCACTTTTAGCGTGCAGGGTTACATATTATCATCAGGTTTCAGTCGGAGAATACAGGCTCCAGCTTTCACACTGCACACTCACAAAACACAACATGGAGAAGTAATTAGAGTCTGTGGGGATTCTCCCTGTCATCAATCATTCCAGTCTTCCCAGAGTTAAGAAGCACAACATATTTTCTGTGCCTATTCAGCTTCGTCTGTTTATGAACCTGTTCGCACAGAGTTTCCTTCTCTCCTCTCCTCCCCCAAAAGCTTCCCCTTTTCCTCATTTCTGGAATTGTTTTCGCCTCCACATGCCATTCGGAAGGTGTCAGACAGAAATGCTGCCGAGAATCTCGAGGTTAGGCCTCACGTCCGCAAGAGGCTGGGCATTCAGCTTTCAAAGGGAAGCAAACAAGGCAAGGCTTTAAGAACTGGGGTGGCTTTCCCCTTTAAATTAACCCCTACATTGCCAAGGGTGGGGGGAGCCTCGCGGAATCATCGATCTGCCCGCTGGGAGCAGACCACTTTGCAGGACAACTGTACCAGTCGGTTATAACCATCACAAACTTTACCATCCATTTATCCCATCAGAACCAGCCACTTCAGGACTCATCAAGTCTGAGAACATGGCAGTGGGAAATCACTCAATGCTGTCTGACGTTAAGGGCAAAGTCGCTGCACTACTGTGCAGTCATGCCTTAACCGGAGGGTCACCATGCCCCAGTGAAGGGGGAGAGGTTGAGAAGGAGAGTCCTTCATGGTACCATCAACTGGCGCTAGAGTTGAACCCGCCCTGTTGGCATCACTCTGCATCATAATCCAGCCAACTGAGCTAAGTGATAGCACACACCCTCCCGCACCCCCACAACCTCCATTTGGCTGAGTGACTAAGGGTCAGCTAAAGGTGAGTACCACAGTGTGGCAGTAAATCCTTGACCTTTGGAGCATGAAGACCAGAAGGAGGCTATTCAGCCCTCAAGTTTGTTCGCTATCACCTGCACTACAACTCAGGGCAGCACAGTGACTCAGTGGTTAACACTGCTGCCTCACAGCGCCAGGGACCTGGCTTCGCTTCCGCCTTCGGGTGACTATGTGTGTGTTTGCACATTCTCCCAGTGTCTGCGTGGGAGTCCTCCGGGTCCTCTGGTTTCCTCCCACGGCCCAAAGATGTGCAGGTTAGAGTGCAATGACCATGCTAAATTGCCCGTAGTGTACAGGGATGTGAGGGCTAGGGGGTTAGCTGTGGGAAATGTGGGATTACAGAGATAGGCTTGTGGGTCTGGGTGGGATGCTCTTTGTCGGGGGGGGCCGTCAGTGGGTTGAATGGCCTGAATGCGAAGTGCCCTACTATGTCCCTTCATCCCTGATAAGTTGCTTTATAAATGTGACGGACTCTATCAAATTGACCTCGCTCTGTAGTTATGTATTTACACCCTGAAATTTAATCGATCCGTTTATAATTACGTTTCTTGAATGTAATACATCCTTGTTTTACTGGCAAACCCTCCTGAGTCTATTGCTTGTTTCCCTGCTGAGGTTAGCCACTCAGGAAAGGCCAGGAATTGATTTGGCTTCAGTTCTGTGTACAGAGTGCCCTGGTTTTAAATGATTTTCAGACCAGTGCATTCCTTTATATTCCAAGGGGCCAGAGGACACACTTATTTGCACAGCAAACACCAAGGAAGATTTTCCCTCTCTTCCTCCCCTGGGAGCTGGGGAAAATGCTCCGCAGTTTTCAGCATTGGCCCCTCTTCATCGATTGGCAGGCTATTTGGCTACGGGTGGCATCAGTCAACATTGCACAGATGTATGCAGGAGATGACCAGCATACACATGTAGGCAGCGTATGCACAGATAGACACACAGACCCTGATAGTGAGAAGCATGTGCATACGCAAACGCACTGACAATACCTACACACACACAAACACTGGTAATACACACATACACAGGTAATACGGATAGAAACAAGCACGGCAGCACACGTTCATACACGGACATGCAAGTGTGCGTGCATACACACACACGCAGAAAGTTGAGCAGACACAGATGCATGCAAAGACAGACTCTGAGAGCGACATGCACAAGCAGTGATAGATGCAAACAAAAAGGTGAATACACACACACACACACACACATACATACACACACACACACACATACACGCACACACATTCACACACACATACACACACACATACACACACACACACACGTAAAGACAGACAGATATATCCTCAGTGACATATGCAAGGGCAGACATACATAAATGCAAAAAAGAGACACTTAGGCTCACATGTCAATACACACAGGTATTAATGGATAGGAATCTCCAGAAGTGGTCTAATTTTCAATTCAGCCTTTCTTTTTCCCTGAAGGCAATTCTTGCTTTGTTCATGCAAGAACAAACCCCAAACTTTACCACAAAGAGGGTTGGTTAATGTGGGGAATCAATGTGTTGCAATTTCATACCTGGGAACTAAGATCCAGTCCAGTCAGTTTTGTACATTAATTCACTTTACAATTGAAGCAAGGAGCCTGCCCTCGGCACAGGGATAGTCAGCAAAATACAGAGAGACAAATCAAAATCAGAAAATTTTAGAAAAAAACCTTTTGAACCTTGGTCTTTAAAATTCTGAGAAGAAATTAGGCCCTTTGTCAAATATTTAGTCACTGACTCAATTAGAGTCGAAAGATCAGAGCATAGAAAGCCCCTTTTGTTCTCTCTTGGCCCACTCATGATCAAGTTACACTATTTATTGGAAGAGTCAAAAGGATTTCATGCTTTGAATTTGTACAACTTGCCTCCATCCCACCCTCCAACTCCTGCACTTCATTTCAGCAACTACAAACATCAGACAGGAACACAGGGATGTAGAAATTCCCTGGAACTGAGAGCTAATTATGATCCTGCACCTGCACCACATAATGTGGGAGCCTGGGTTTCCAAATATTTTTGCCAGAACATTAGGATCTCTCGTCTCCGAGCGTTCAGGAGAGGGCAGGGCCAGAGGAACGGAATTCCCGGAGAAAACGGGAGCCTTAAATAAACAAAGTGCAAATCTCCAAGAACAGGGGAAGGAACAGCTCTTGGCAGGTCAGAAAGGATCAGAATCCAAAGCCGTCAGTTGGAATTCAATGGCACAGATAAAGTCATTATTCAGGATTCTAGTTAAAAAAACTACTTCTCTGTTGCTCTGGGAGGGATACAACACAACTTCAGGGTGATGTTAAATGCACTGGTAAGTACGGTGATAAATGGCAAGGGCTCTGGACTAGTAATCCAGGATCCCAGGGGACACAGTTTCAAATCCCACCATTGCAACCAACAGAATTTCAGGATAATTACTATATCTGTAATTATTAAGCTCAACTAGGTAATGGTGAGAACAATCATTGATTGTTGTAAAATTTTATCCGGTGCATAATGGCTTGGTTCGACAACTGCTCTGCCCAGGACTGTTAGAAACTACAGAATGTTGTGTGCGCAGCCCAGACCATCACACAAGCCATCCTCCCATCCAAGGACTCCATTTACCCCTCCCATTGCCACAGAAAAGCTACCAACATCATCAAAGATCCCTCCTACCCGGTAATACTCCCCTACAACCTCTTCCGTCAGGCAGAAGATACAGAAGCTTGAACACACGCACCAACAGGTTCCAAAACAGCTTCTTCCCTGCTGTTATCAGACTGTAGAATGGAGCTCTCTAATTTCAGATTGAATGCTGATCTTACTTTTTTGCACCTCCTGTGCAACTTGTCTGCCTTGCTCTGTCCAAACACTACACAACCCCAATGTCCTTGTTTGCTATGATCTGCCTGTACTGCTCACAAAACAATATTTTTCACTGTACTTGGGTACATGTGACGACAATAAATCAAATCAAATCTGTCCCCCATTTCTGAAGAAGAGTCTAGGCCTGAAACGTCAGCCTTCCTGCTCCTCTGATGCTGCTTGGCCTGCTGTGTTCATCCAGCTCTACACCTTGTTATCTCAGATTCTCCAGCATCTGCAGTTCCTCCTATCTCTGGTTTACTAATGTCCTTTAGGGAGGGAAATCTGCTGTCCTTACCTGGTCTGGCCTACATGTGACTGCAGACCCACAATGATGTGGTTGACTCTTAATTGAGATAGTTGGCCAAAACACTCAGTTCAAGAGATGGATAAGAAATGCTGACCTACACGTCATGGAAGAATAAAAGATACAAATAAACTGCAAATATTAAAGCAGACTTCACCCTGCGCTTCACTAAGCTTGGTTTGTTAGGAAACTAACAAATGTTAAAAAAAGACATAAGCCAGATATAAAACATCAAAAACAGGAACAGGAATAGGCCATTCGGCCCTTCAAGCCTGCTCCACCATTCAATCCAATCATCCAACTCAGCACTCTGTTCAGAAGAAGGGTCACTGGACCTGAAATGTTAATTCTACTTTCTCTCTCCACAGATGCTGAGTTTCTCCAGCAATTTCTGTTTTTGTTTCAGACCTTCAGCACCTGTGGTTCATTTCGGTCTCCTGTCCCCACTTTCTCCTCATCCCCTTTGATCCCTTTAGCTCGAGAACTGTAACTAACTTATTCTTGAAAACATTCAATGTTTTGGTCTCAACTGCTTTCTGTGGCAGAGAATTCCACAAGTTTCCCACTCTCTGGGTCAATATATTTCTCCTCATCTCAGTCGTAAATGGCTTACTCTGTAACCTTAGACTGTGACCCCTTGTTTTGGTCTCCCCAGTCATCAGGAACGTCCTTCCTGTGTTTACCCGGTCCAGTCTTGTTAGAATTTTGCAGAAATCCCCCTTCGTTTTTCTGAACTGCAGTGAACATAGTTCTAACGGATCCAGTCTCTATATGTCAGTCCAGCCATCCCACTAATCAGTCCAATGTGTTATATGCTGCACCAGTTGTAAGACTTTCTCATGATTCTATCACTGTATTGGGTGTGTGACCTATTGGGACAAAGGTCTCAGACTCTATTTCTCTAGCAATGTCATGCTGTGTGAAGTACTCTACAGTGATTACAGTTTTTGTAAAGATTCGTAGCTCGGGTTGTGGATGAGGTTGTAGACTTGCTCGCCGAGCCGGTGGGTTTGATTACAGACGTTTCGTCACCCTGCTAGGTAACACCGTCAGTGCGCCTCCAGTGAAGCATTGGCGTTCTGCCCTTCAGTTTGCTGGCATCACTTCCGGTTCTGTTTCTTAGTGGTTTGTATATCGGGTCCAGTTCATTGTGTTTGTTGATGGAGTTCTGGTTGGAATGCCAAGCCTCCAGGAATTCCCTGGCATGTCTCTGTTTGGTCCGTGCTATGATGGATGTGTTGTCCCAGTCAAATTCGTGTCCTTCTTTGTCCGTGTGTATTGAGACCAGTGAGAATTGGTCCTGTATCTTGGTGGCTAATTGGTGTTTGCACGTCCTTATTGTCAGTTTTCTTCCGGTTTGGCCTATGCAATGTTTCTCACAGTCCTTGCATGGTATTTTGTTTATTACGTTAGTTTTATTGGTTGTGGGTATGGGATCCTTTAGGTTTATCAATAGCTGTCGCAGGGTGGTTATTGGTTTGTGGGCTACCCTGATACGTAGGGGTCTGAGCAGTCTTGTGGTCATCTCTGATATGTTCCTGATGTACAGTAGGGTGACTAGTGTGTCTGGCTGTGTTGAGCCTTCTTGTTGTGGTCTGTCACGGAAGTAATGGCAGATTGTGCTTTTTGAGTGTCAATTCCTTATAAAAACTCCATGTAAGTGCTCCTGTTCTGTTTTGCACAATTCTGGGTTTCCTGTATTTACCTTAAGCGAAGACAGAAAAGTAACTGTGATTGTACAGTGCACATGTACACACCAGGTCCTGTTCTAAAACCTTACTGAAATAGTTAGTAATACAGGCCCATCTCATGTATATGTGAAGGAAGCAAAGATAAACATCATAATCATGATGATCAGATCAGATAAGGATGTTAAGTGTCAATAGACGATGTTTAGGATGGTTTAAGGTCAGGAATCAATGGCCACAGATTTAAATTGCTCCACAAAAAATGCAAGTGGAACATGAGAACAAAGTTTTCACACCGTGGGTGCCCAATTAGCAATAGTGACAGAGACAGGTTTAACCAAGGCATTTCAGAGACCATCAGATGGCTATTTCAATAGAAACTAACAAGCATGGACGTGTTGGGCTGAAGGGTCTGTTTCCGTGCTGTATTTTTGCTATTTGTTCACAGGATGAGGGTGTCGCTGACCAGGCAGCATTTATTGCTCATCCCTAATTGCCCAAAGGGCAGTTAAGAGTTAACTTTATAGCTGTGAGCCCTGAGTCACCTGCAGGTCACACCAGGCAGTTTCCTTCCCTAAAGGGCATTAGCAAACCAGATGGGTTTTACTGACAATCAACAATGGATTCATGGGGGGGTCATCCTTAGATTGTTAGTTCCAGATAGCTATTGGTTTCAAATTCCACCATCTGCCACAAGTGATAATACCACTAGGCCATATGACTCTATGACTCTCTGCGCAGGGTTAGATGCACCAGTCAAAATGTTCCGAGGGCCAGTACAGACACTGCAGGCCGAATGGCCTCCTTCTGCACCCAAGAAATCCCGTGTCTAACTTGGATTTGCTCAACTAGAGGTGTAGGAAGGCAGGGAGATGGGTACCAACAAACTGCAACAACCCGTCCAGAGGAGCAGGCAGTGAGAACATGTGAAAGCAGTTTCAGCAGGAATCACAACACAGACACTTGGCAGCTCTACTTGGATGTATTCCTGCAGGTTCTATCATTCAATCCAATTTTCATCCAGCACACCCCACCCAAACAGCTGTTGCCTCCCCCCCGCCCCCGTTACAATAACTGATAAACAAGAATGTTCCACAGAAATGAAACAAAACCTACACTTTTACCACAACTGAGGGCACAGGCTGGAAAAGCACCAGTCAGACTCAGAGAGACAGAGAGAGTGGTAATCACAGAGGGAAAGCTAACTACAGGCAGTGTACAACCACACAGCGAAGTGTGAACGCAGATGGGAAGGATATCAGATGCAGAGAAAGAGACAGTGAGAGGGCACAGCAGAGAGACAAAAAGGAAAGAGAAAATAATGAGAAAACAAGGGAGAGGGATAACAGACCAAGGTGCAGATGGAGAGACAGACAGAGTGTGAGGATAGTAGAGAGAGAGGCGTGGTCAGATAGAGTGCAAGAAGAAATGAGAAAAGAGATAACAGAGACAGAAGAGAGAGAGCGAAAGAGAGACACAGACAGAGGGAGTGTGAGAAAGAATGACAGAACACACAGTAGACACACACACACACACACACACACACACACAGAGTCTCTCTCTCTCACACACAGACACACACACACACACACAGACACACAGACACACACACACACTCACACACTGTCTCTCTCTCTCACACACACACACAGACACACAGACACACACACACAGACACACACACACAGACACACACACAGAATGAGAGAAATACACTGGTTTTGAATTGGTGAAGAGACGGTCAGGATAAGCTACGTTGAACTGTCCAAAACATTCCGAGTCAAGTTGTTCTCCTGCACAGACCACACACACTCAGATCCTGACTTGACCCACTTTCCTGCTGAGCTGCAGCACATCACCAAGTCTGATCAGTTTGGGGGTGAGCGAGAGTGAGCGATCAGCATGGGGCAGGCTGTGCACATGGTCTTAACACCCTCTGACAGGGCCTCATCAATTCACAACAAACAATGGCCTGTCCAGACACATCCCAAAATCAGGACCAGTGAGACAGTGAGTGGCTAAAACTCTATTCCCACATCTAAGGGAATTCTGGGCTTTTCTCTGGGAAGGGGTATGGAAGGAAATTAGGAAGAGGCTCACTTTCCACTCCCAGCCTCCACGTGGAATTCCTACTCAGTTGATCCATAGCAGAACAGGGTTAATCTCAGCACAGATACACACACACGACATTGGATCTTCCGAGACAGTGAATCTGAATGTGCAGTTACCCAGATCGAGCCCGCCCTGGGACACCAGATGATGGTGCTGTCGTTGTGCTCCAGTCAGGTTTGGCCGAGAAGGACAGGGAAGGAGGTACAGGAAAATGAAGTGTGTGGCAGCCCTGGGTTTAACCCATGGGAACTGTTCACCATGCAGGGGACAAGTTTCCCCTTTGTGTAGCTGGGCCAGTGAAAATCTCAACTCCCGTGCAGTGCTGAGGGAGTGCCACACTGCCAGAGGTGCCATCTTTCAAACGATTAACGTTAATCCAAGGTTCTGCCTACCCTATGAAGAGGACACGGAAGATCCCAGCAAACTAATGCTTTGTCCATAACAAAACTCAAGCCACACCTGGACCGCAATACCAGGCTGCTTGTGGGAGCTTGCTATGCTCATATGGATGCCAACCTTTCCTACTTTGCCACAGTGGCACCACTTCAACAAGTGCTGCATTGCTTGGGATGTCATAGAGTCAAGTACAGCACAGAAACAGACGCTTCGGTCCAACTCATCCATGACGACCAGATATCTGAAATTAATCTAATCCCATTTGCCAGCATTTGGCCCATATCCCTCTAAACCCTTTGTATTCATGTACCCATCCAGATGCCTTGGGTGTAATTGTACCAGCCTCCACCACTTCCTCTGGCATTCGATACACGCACCACCCTCTGTGTGAAGACGCTGCCCCCTCAGGTCTGTTTTAAATCTTACCCCTCTCACTAAAGACCTATGCTCTCTAGTTTTGGATCCCCTATGCTGGGGAGAAAACCTTTGCTATTAGCCCTATCCATGCCCCTCACGATTTTATGAACTTCTAGAAGGTCATAATGGAGTGTAAGTTAGGTGATTTAAATGGAAATGTATCTTATTACTCGGTGGAAAAGCACGAGACAAGAGACTGAGAGAGGGAGAGATGGCAATCAAAAGGAAGGAATAGAGCGGGGATAGAGAGAAATTGAACTCAAACACCAAATGTTCATCTTCCTAAAGAATCCTGTTGCACATCACTGTACAGTGCAGCTCCAAGCAATGTTGGAGGTGCATGCAATAGGCAGTGGGATTGAATGCGGCGTTTTTATTAGATCAGGTGCACACAGTCTGTTATGAACAGTGAGACTAATCAGTCAGGCCCCTCAGGCACCGTCTGCAGTTCAGTGTCTGCAAATCAGACACTTCTTTCTGCGGCTCTGTGACAGGCAGAACTTGACGTTCAGACATTTGAATTTCCCGTGCCCCTTACTACCCGGTGCAACACTAACACTGACGGCTGGCACACAATACGGTCAAGGTTTGAAGCCCCAAAATATAGGCCGTGTCATCCCCCACAGCTCTTCCTTCAAGAAAGAGAGAGTTACATTTCCGCAACGCCTCCCACAGCCTGAGTGGGGTGGGGGTGACACATTGCTGGTGTCAGCCGCTCTAGTAATCCAGAGGCCTAGGATACTGTACTGGCGGGACATTAATTCAAATCCTATCACCACTACTGGTGAGCTTTAAATTAATAAATCAGGAATATAAACATCCCATTAGTTGCAGTGACCATGAAACTATCATTAATAGTCACGTCTGCTTCACCAATGCACTTCTAGGAAGGAAATGCGCCACCCTTACCTGATCAGGCCTACATGTGACTCCAGACCCACGGCAACATCCTTTTGAAATGGCCAAGAACTGCTAGTTCGAGGGGCAATTAGGAATGGTAATAACTTTTGGCCTTGCCAGTGACAACCACATTCCATGATAGAAAAAAGAAATGCGCCTCTCACAGCCAATCAGTATTCTTGGAGTCGTAGTTAATACAGTCACCATGGTAACGGATTGGAAAGAGGATAGCTGCTGCGATTGGGGGGGGTGACAGAAAAAGACAGGAGACCAAAGGTTGTGGGTGTGAGACTGACACTCTCTTCAAAATAGTCACAAACTGAAACATTGATAGGGGAGGAAGGCAGGACATGGACATTGAGCAGAATGGGCCTCCCATTGGGGTCTCAGGCAGTAAGAATCAATACGGACCAGCAGAACAGGCTATTGCTGGTGCCGGGATATTACAGCTGCATCTCCACCCACTCTCCACACAGTCGTGGTGGGATGAAGCAGTCACTCACCAAGACGATAGGAAATGCAGCCATTCAGTCCATCGCCAAAGCAAGGTGGAATTCCTCCTTCAATCCCATTCCCTTTCCTGATCTCTCCCTTGACCTTTCCATCCATTCTTTGGCATCCTTCCTACTAAGCCAAGTCTTGGGTCTCTACCTCAATGGTCACTCAAGGTAGGGCCTTCCAAAGGTGGAAATTGGAACCTCAAGCAGGATGGCAGTTTGACATTTTTGGGGTCTCAAGTCCTAAGTCATTTCTCACTCAGGGGTTGGTGAGAAATTTTTAACCTCATTGTGGGGTCACAGTGGCAAAACACTTGGGATGCACTGGCTTGAGGAAATGAATCCTGAACGGTTCCTGTAAAATTAGAATACCAGACGCTACCTGACAATGTGGAAGACTGTAAATGTACGCTCTGTCCAAAAATAGTTGCTGCCCTATCAAACTATCAGCAAAGTAATGGAAGGCGTTAGACACAGCGCTATCAAAATTTGCTCAGCAATAACCTGTTCAGTGACACCCAGTTTGGGTTCCGCCAGGGTCATTCAGTTCCTAACCTCATTACAGCCTTGGTTCAAACATGGAAAAAAAATGAGCTGAATTCCAGAGGTGAGGTGAGATATCAAGGCCACATTTGACTGAGTGTGGCATTAAGGAGGCCTGGCAAGACTGGACTCAAAGGGTGTCAGGGGCCAAACTCTCTGCTGGTTGAGGTCACAACTGGCACACAGGAAGATGAAACAAAACCAGAAATTGCTGGAAAACATCAGCAGGTCTGGCAGCAATGGTGGAGAGAGAAGGGGTTCGTATTTCGAGTGCTGTGACAATTCTTGGAAATGAAGATGTTTGTCGTTGTTGGAGGTCAGCTCCATGACATCTCTGCAAGAGTTCCAGGGTCATATCTTGGATCCAACCATCTTCAGCTGCTTCATCAATGACCTTCTCTCCCTCATAAGGTCAAAAATAGGATGATTGCACAATTTTAAGCACCATTCGCCACTCCTCAAATACTGACATAGTGTGGATGTTGAAGTATGGATTCCAACTGAAGTAGTCCATGTTCAAATGCAGCAAGACCTGGACAATATCCAGGCTTGGGCTGACTAGTGGCAAGTGATAGTTACATCACACAGGTCCCAGGCATGAACTACCTTCAACAGAAGAAAATCTAACTACCACTGCTTGACATTCAGTGACACTACTGTCAGTGAATCCTGCACTGTCAGTATTCTGTGGATTACCATTGACCAGAAACTGAACTGAAATAACCACATAAATACCAAAAGACCAAGTCTGAAGCTACGAATACTGCGGCGACTAACTCACCTCCTGACTCCTCAAAGCCTGTCCACCATCTACAAGGTCAAGTCAGGAGTGTGATAGAATACTCCCCACTTTCCTGGATGGGGGCAGCTCCAACAACACTCAGAAAGCTGGATTCCATCCAGGATAAAGCAGCCCATTTGACTGGCATCACATCCACAAGCATCCCCTCCCTCCACCACCGACGCTCAGTAGCAGCAGTGTGTACCATCCACAAGATGCACTGCAGAAATTCACCAAAGATCCTCAGACAGCACCTTCCAAACCCACGACTACTACCGTCTCGAAGGACAGGAAGGGTAAATACATGGAATACACAGAAGTTCCCGTCCAAGCCACCGAGCATCCTGACTTGGAAATATATTGCTGTTCCTTCAGTGTCACTGGGTCAAAATCCTGGAATTCCCTCCCTAATAGCATTGTGGGTCAACCTACAGCACATGGGAGGCAGCACCTTCTCAAGGGCAATTAGGGATGGGCAATAAATGCTGACTAGCTAACGTGCACACATCCCATAATAAAAAAAAATTCCAGAACATTCCAAAGAAAAAATGACTTGGATATTGCTGGAAGAGAGTCATATTGTCAGAGCTTGTACTCATCAGCTGTTGACCTTTCTCTGTGTAGTATAAACTATTATGATGATTTGAGTTTGCAATTCTTGCATTAGTCTGATGAGTGATAAATACAAAAGCTTCATTAAGATGTCTCTCTTCTCATCAGTATTCAAGTCACTGGTTTTAGCTTCCCCTTCTGTTTCTCTGCAATCTCATATAAATACTTACTCTACGCAGCCTTGCTATCAACTTGCAAACCAGCAAAAGGCAATCTTTGCTTCCTTATCCTCTCAAAACCTTTCAAATTTCTGATAAGCTCCCTCAGATTTTCGCTAATCTTCTCTGTTCGATAAACAGCACCAATGTTTTACTCCATTCTTCACAGCTTGATGTTTTCATTCCTGATCCTGTCTGAGTGAACCCTTTGTCGCATTCTCAAGAGTCTTCAAATACCCCTTCTTTAACAGAGTTCCGAAAAAAGTACCAGGTAAAATTCCTATCCTCTTCAATTGTGAAGTTTAATGCACTCCTTTCCTTTTATATTCACTGCTCCCCCACGTGTAAATCCCCATTTTTTCCAGGCAAATATCTTTTCTAGCCTTAATTGTAAAGTTTTCTTTAAAGAGGAGGTGATGGTCTATTGGGGGTATTTTCATTAGACAATTAATCCAAAGGCCTGGACACAGAAATCCTGGGGACCCCAGTTTAAATCCTGTCACAGCAGATGGTGGAATTTGAATTCGACCAAAAAATTCATAGAATCCCTACAGTGTAGAAACAGGCCCTTCAGCCCAACAAGTCCACACTGACCCTCAGAGCATCCCACCCAGACCATAACCCACCTAATCTACACATCCCTGAACACTACTGGCAATTTAACATGGCCAATACACCTAGCCTGCGCATTGTTGGACTGTGGGAGGAAACTGATGCACCCGGAAGAAACCCACGCCGACACGGGGAGAATGTGCAAACTCCACACAGACAGTCGCCTGAGGGTGGGATCGAACCCACCTCCCTGGCGCTGTGAGGCAGCGGCGCCAACCGCTGAGCCACTGTGCTGCCCTCAGAATTCAGAGTCCTATGATGACCCTGAAACAAATGATAAGGGACTAACCCATCGTGTTCACTAATGCCTTTTAGGGAAGGAAACTGTTATCTTTACCTGGTCTGACCTCCATGTGACTCCAGCCCTGCAGCAATGTGGTTGACTCTTAATTATAATGGCATAATAAATGCTGCCCTAGCTAGTACCATCCACATCCCATGAATGAATAAAAACAAATATCTACATGAGTATCGCATGACCTGACTAACTTAATCGATCTGTCTAAACCTCTCACAGTCTGTACCATCTGAAATAACTCCACAGAGGCTGGTATCCCACCACCAAGTCACCCTTTGTCCTTGACACTGATCCAGCGCACGCAGAGCCAGCTCTCAGAGTGAACAGAACCTCTGACACTCCTGTCTATATCTATCAGCCAGGGCTCCCTGATTGGACCAGATTAACAGCCCCAATCAGGGAACTCATATTCTATGAGGTCCACCTGGCTGGCCCTCATTCCAACCACTACACCATCCACTCTAGTTCCTCTTCCACCCCACCCCTCACCCCCGCCGCCCCAGCTGTTCTCTAACCTGCACGGGCATCTAACCCACTCAGCTTCTTCTTTTGTCTTTGTTCTTCCATGATATCCAATCAGATCAGCCCTGAATGGGCTGAATGGCGTCCTCCAGCTCCTGGTTTTCACATTCGTGGGATAGGAGCTTCATTGGTTGGGCCAGCAATTTTGTACCAGTCCCTAATTGCCCGTGAGCTGAGTGCTTTCTGAACCACTTCAGAGGGCAGTTAAGAGTCAACCACGTGGCAGTGGAGTCAGGTGTAGGCCAGACCCGGTGAGGGTGGCAGATTTCCTCCCCCCAAGGGCCATTAATGAACCAGATGGCATTTTTACTGATAGTTTCATGGTCACCATCACTGAGACTAACTATCAAATCCAATTTTTTTTAAGGTATCATTTCTTAAATTTCTATTTCAGAGCCGCTGTTATGGGGTTTGAACCCACATTCCCATGGCATTAGTCTGGGCCTTTGGATAAGGCCCTCCTAGAGGTAGCCACATACTGGAAATGTCTATCGGCTGGTAATCCAGAGCCCCAGACTAATGTTCTGGGGACCTGGGTTTCGAATCCCTTCACACCCGATGTTGAAATTGGAATTTAGCTACAAAAAAAATGTAGGAAGCCCCTTTCCCCACCACATCTTGAGATCCCACAGTACAGAAGACTCACTTCAACCCAATGAGTTTGGGCCTGTAGATTTGCAAAACTTCTCTCCTTCAAATATTTATCCAATTTCATTGAGTTGTTGGCAGGTTCTTTCAAGATTGCAAGGCCATTTGCCAATTCCTGCTATTTCCTTTGAGCTTGCCCAATTGCAAACAGCAATTCTGGAGCATCCCACCATGCTCCTGGTTGAACAACAACAACTTACATCTATAGAGTTCCTTTTACACAGGTAGAATAATCATCAGGTGCCTTACCAATCAGACATTGATACCGAGTGCTCACAGAGGTAGGTTTCAAGGAGAGTTTTAAAGAAGGTTACAAAGGTAAAGACAAAGAGGCTAGAGGAGCCAATTCTGGAGATTAAGGCATCACGTAGGGCCAACAATGATGGAGTAATTTAAACAGGGACATTCAAGAAGCTAGAACGAGGAAAACAGAGAGAACTCAGGGAGTTGAGAATCTGAAAGGGTCTAGCCCTGCCCAAACCAAGACCCGCTTAGAATTAAGGAATCCCTACAATGTGGAAGCAGGCCATTCGACCCATCAAGATCACACTGATCATCTGAAGAGCAATAGCACCCAGACCCAGACCCAGACCCAGACCCACACCACGCACCCCCCCCCACCTTATCCCTATGACCCTGCATTTCCCATGGCCAATCCACCTAGCCTGCACATCTTTGGACTGCAAGAGGAAACTGGAGCACCTGGAGGAAATCCACACAGATAGATGCCCCTGGTGGTATGAGGCAGCAGTGTTAACCAGTGAGACATTGCGCCACCTCTTGGTTTGAATGCGGTACCAGACTGCTCCTGGCTAGCAGATCCCACTCTCAGACAACGGCCAGTGACCCCAGCAATGGCAAATCACAACAGTGAACAATGCTCTTGGCTCACACTGTTAAACTCTGCACCATTGATTATAAACCATATTGCTCCACTGAGAACTGACTCAGTGCAGCCAGACATTACAAACATGCACGTACATGTCCATCCCCCAAGCCTGAGCCAAATGGGCTAGGAAGCTTCAAACATATGGGAAGAACTCACTGTTCCATTAGCAACATTCCTGCAGATGAACTCGGGGACTGAAATGTTTTCTTTAATCTCCAGAGGATGGCTAAAAGATCCTCAGACCGTCGGGGAAGTGACTTCTGAAGAACAGCATATTCCAAATCCCCATCCACAGCCATAACCAAATCCTACAAAAAGGAATGGTACAGCTCAGAGGCCATTCAGCCCACTCTGTTACTGCTGGGCTCTTTGAGCTGTTCAGTTGATCCCACTTCTTTACTCCTGAAAACATCCCCCTTTCAAATATTCACCTGATTGCAACAACCTGCATTTGTATAGCACCCTCAGCATAATTAAACAGGGCTTAACCAAGAGGTTCTTGAATAATTCAGCGCTCACTGAGCACCGCGCAAAGTGCCAAATTGAACTTTTCCTATCAAACCGTATGTAAGTACTTATTTCAAATATTTCTTCCACATGTTGAACTTTGTGTGACCAGAACCACATAGCAGGCTGATTGAATCAAGCTCTGAAATAGTATTTACGGAACATCCAGCATTTAAAAGGCATTTTATACAGTTTATAAACTTAAGGAGCAGGAAGAAATTTGGAAACAGGAAAATGTACTTTGGAGGCTTCTGGTTTAAACGGAACAGTGCCTTTACTGTAATAAAATAAAATTTTAACTGGTTGCTCCCTCATCAAACTCTGGCAAAAACAACACTAGGACTGAAACAGAGGGAATAGGATGATTAAATCCTCATTTAGTGGAGGCTTAAATGGTGGGACGGAGATGATCAGTACCCTTTCTGGAAGAGCAGATGAACAGGGTAAGGTGTGTGTGTGTGTGTGTGTGTGTGTGTGTGTGTGTGTGTGTGTGTGTGAGAGAGAGAGAGAGAGTTGGGGGAGTGTGGATAGTGGAGCAGATGAATGCGCTGGTGTGAGAGACAGAGACAGAAGGGGAAGTGTGGATTGTAGGATTGATGAGTATAGGAGAGAGACAGAAAGAAGACGAGAATGAGGCTAGTGGGATCACTGAATATGAGAGAAAGAGAGAGAAAGAGAAGGCGGGGAGTGTGCGTAGTGATGGGGCGAGTGTGATAGTGATGGGGGTGTCTGTGATAGTGATTGGGGGAGTGTGAAAGTGATGGGGGGACAGTGATAGTGATGGGGGGCTTGATGGGTGACAGACAGTGTATAAAAGGGAACACAGGAACAATAATCAAATTCTATCCAACTTTAATGTATACATCCTGAACTCACCACAGCCCTCTGGAATAGAGAATTCCTACAAATCAAAATCTCTGATTAAAAACAAATTCTCCTGCTCTCATGAGTGTGTTTGAAGCTAATCCGGTGGCTTGCACCCAGAAAGTGAAGTTGGTAAACAGTGCAGCAGTCTTCCAGATGAAGCATTAAACCAAGCTCCCTCAGCATGATTGCAAAGGAGAGAGAGGGAGCTCTCTCCGTGGCCCTGCCTAGTATATATCACTCTGTTATCATCATCACAGAAAAAACTGTGCATCTGGTCATTATCACAGCGCTAGTCCATCAAATGGTGGCAGAATACAGATGATCCTACTGAATACTTTATACAAACGTGGCTGATACAAGAGCTACCATCAGAAAAGTTGGACCTGGACACTTGGGCGATGTCTTAGAGGGTATCCAGTCTTGCTGAAGGGTATTCATCAAAACTGAATTGTCCTTAGCATGAGAGAGAGAGAGAGAGAGAGATTCTTGGGAAGACTGCGTGGGAAATTTTGCTCCTGTGGGTCAATAACAAAGGGGCATAATTTTAAAATGAAAAGCAGGCATTTTCGAGGGGATTGGAGGAAAAATGTTTTCACCCAGACAGATACGGCGGTCTGGAATGCACTGCCTGCGAAGGTAGATGAAGCTGAAAACCTCAAGATCTTTAAAAAGTACCTAGATGAACAAATGAAGTGCCACAACATTCAAGGCTGCAGGTCGAGTGCGGGAAAGTGGGACTGGTACAGATTGAAAGTAGTTTTCTGTTGATGCAAAGTCGATGGGCCGAAGGGTCTCTTCTGTCCTCTTTAGTACAATTCTCTATATCAGCTGCTGCTGGAATGTGGACACTAGAACTTACTACCGTTGCAGGGTTTGTGTGAGTATGCGCAAGTGTGTGTGTGTGTGTGTGTGTGTGTGTGCGCGCGCGTGCCTGAGTGTGTGTGACTGTATGAGGGTGTGTGTGTCTGTATGTGTGTACGATAGCACGTGTGTGCGCGAGTGCGTCTGTGTATGTGTGGGAATGTGTGTGTGTGTATGTGCACGCAAGTATGTGTGACTGTGTGAGGGTGTGTGTGTCTGTATGTATGTGTACGATAGCACGTGAGTGCGTCTGTGTATGTGTGAGAATGTGCGAGTGTGTGTGTGTGCGTGTGTGTGTGTCTGTGAGAGAGTGGGTATGTGTGTGCATGAGGGTGTGTATGAGTATGTGTGTGTATGTGTGAGACTTTGTCTGTGTAGGTGTGTGTGCACGTGTGGGTGTATGTGACTGTGTGCGTGTGTGTGCATGTCTGTGCGTGTGTGTGTGTGCGCGTGTCTGTTTGTGTGTCTGTGCGTGCGTGTGTGTGTGCGTAGAGTGGGGGGGGGAGGCCAATCAGTACCTGATGAAGGCACCAGACGCAGGGCAGTTAATGCCCCCATGGCCTTGTGCCTAACTCCCCCTGGCCTCATCTACCCACCACCCAATCTGCAGGGGTAAGGGAAAACCTCACCCCTCACAAACCACTCCACTTCCCTCCAAGGGGCAACATGGGCCTATCCAGAAACTTCCCCATCCTGGGTTACCCCCCACCCCCAACCCTCTCCTGCACCAACTGAATGAGATTCCACCCCGTCACCCTGCTTCTCTCCCTACGGAGACCAGTGAAGCATTTTAACACCAGCTTTCCAGCACCACCTACAGCTGCGCGCTTCGATTTTAATGAAGGAATATTCTGAAGGGCCTTGGGGATCCCAGAGGTTTTTTTAAAATGAAAGAGAGAGGAAGGGTAAGGTAAACAGTAACTGCCGCTCGAAGAGAATAAATGTGAATTTTCTCTCTCCACCAGTCGAAACAAACTGCAAAAGCAAATCACTCACTCGCACAAAAAGCATTCTTCAGCGCACAGGATAAATCGTCAATTGAGATTTTACAGACTGCACAGTGTTTTCTGATAATATCTCTGGATCTTGTCAGCTATCTCCAGCACAGCCTGTCTAACTGTGGGACGGAATTAAGGAGTATGTAAAGGTTTCCCCGTTACAAAAGGCACTCAAATATGGCAAGGAAATCCTTTCAGGCAGGTTAGCGGGCCAAGGATAGCTTTCTGCAGATTAAATCTGGCTTTACAGGATAGCCACTTTTACCTCATGAGAGAGCTGTAAGGCACAGTGGTGTCCCGGACTGACCACATCGCGGGGCTTAGGAGGGGTGGCACCTGAATGTGGTCGCAGATATCCCCTGGGTCTTTTCTTCCAGCTTCCTCCCCCACACTCTCGTTCCATTGGCATCTCGCCCTTTTACGGCCAAGAGTGAGTTTGAACCCTCGCTCGGGGGAACTCCTCGGGGACCAGCTTCGCTGAGAATTCCTGAAATTCCCTGGTGCGCAGAGGTTAATGCGGATGCAAACAAACTCAGGACCCATTGGGGACATGAGGAACTTCAATCAGCCTCAGGTTACATCTGAGCCCACAACTTTCTCCAGCTTGCGGTGTCTGTGGAGTGCGTTTTGCAAAGGCTAATCTGTTCCAGACATCTTCCCTAATCTGAGCTTTTAAACAAAATCCTTTTGAAATAATATCGATGTGATATTATGCACTTCTGTACACCCCCACCACCAAATCAGAGGCAGTCTCTAACTCGCTGCCATGGTCATAGAATCCCTACGACAGGGAAACAGGCCATTCGGCCCATCAAGTCCACACTGACCCTCCGAACAGGACCCCACCCACACCCATCCCTATCACTATAACTCTGCATTTCCCATGGCTAACCCACTTGGCCTGCTCAACGCTAGACACCATGGACAAAGTTTTTGAGAAGATTTGTAGCTCGGGTAGTGGATGAGGTTGTAGACTTGTTCGCTGAGCCATTGGGTTTGGTTGCAAACATTCTGTCACCCTGTGAGGTAACATCATCATTGTGCCTTCAGTGAAGTGTCGTTTTTCTGTCCTACTTGTTACTTATATGCCACGGTTTGCTGAGGAGGGGTGGGGGGGGGGTTGCGGCGGGGGGTGGGGGGTCGTGTCGGTATTACTTCCGGTTCCGTTTGTCAGCGGTTTGTACGCAGGGTCTAATTCAATGTGTTTGTTGATGGAGTTCCAGTTGGAATCTGGGACCTTCAGGAATTCCCTGGCGTGTTTCTGTTTGGCTTGTGCTATTATGGATGTGTTGACCCAGTCAGATTTGTGTCCTTTGTTGTCCGCGTGTAGTGAGACAAGCGAGAATTGGTCGTGTCTCTCGGTGGCTAGTTGGTGTTCATATCAATTGTCAATCGTATTGTCAATTTTCTTACCACGCAAGGACTGTGAGAAACACTACATAGGCCAAACCAGAAGAAAACTGACAACACGGATACATGAATACCGACTCGCCACCAAGAAACACGACCAATTCTCACTCGTCTCTGTACACACGGACAATGAAGGAAACGAATCTGACTAGGACAACACATTCATTATCACACAAGCCAAACAGAGACACGCCAGGGAATTCCTGGAGGCCCCGTATTCCAATCAGAACTCCATCAACACTCTGAATTAGACCCTGTGTACAATCAAGTGAGAAACGGTACTGGAAATAATAACAACCACCCCAGCAAGCCAAGGCATATAAATAACAAGTGGGACAGAACACCGATGCTTCACCGGATACACACTGACGGTGTTGCCTAGCAGGGTGACAAAATGTTTGCGACCAAACGGCTTGGCGAGCAAGTCTCCAACCTCACACCATGGGGCAATTTACCACGACCAATCCACTCTAACCTGCACATCTTTGGGCTGTGGGAGGAAACACACATGCACACGCAGTCGCCCAAGGTTGGAATTGAACCTGGGTACCTGGCACTGTGAAGCAACAGCGCTGACCACTGAGTCACCAAGCCACTCAGTGCTTTGATGGCCATTCATGTGGGACTATCCACTTGGGTACTGAGGCCAACAAACACACTTCCTCACAACTTCAGATGCCTTCATGACCGACAGACTTAAATTATTTCTTCCTCAGTGCCCGAGATACTCAGAGCTTCCAATGCTTTGAGTTTTTGCACCTTTAGAGAGTATTTTACTCCACTCTGATCACTTATTTGTTCAGCTTTGCCTGTTCATCCAGTCTATCACAGTCTTCTTGTTACTTTAAGCTTCAAACTACTTTGCCACCAACATGTGTGGTCAAAAGCGAACAGGTGGCTTGCTACCACATCATCTAAGTCATTTACAAATGCACTAATTCACTGATGTCTCTACAGTTCAAATCCCAAGAACACAAAGATCAGGCTGATGAGACAGGAACGTTTGCGATGGTTTGGTGTTGTTTAAAACTCTAAGAAGCACCAAAGCGCTTAAGCACAAATCAGGCACTTTTGAAGCGTAGTTGCTGTTTCAAAATGAGAATCACAGCAGGCAGTTTGCAGCTCCACAACTAACCATTGTGTGAATGACCAAATGATCTGCCCACAAAAAAAGACCCTGAGCTTCCAGTTGCCTGCCACTTTAACACACACCCTGTCCCCTGGCCAACATCTCTGTCTCTGGCTTGCTGCAGTGTTCCAGCGAAGCTCAGCACAGGCCTGAAGAGCAACATCTCATTTTCCGCTTGGGGACCCTGCAGCCTTCCGGACTCAACAGAGTTCAATAACTTCAGGATCTGAGCTCTCCCATGTCATTACCCCAACCCTTGTACACCAGGCCTTGTCAACACACAGTCTGCTATGCACACGACCCATTGTTACCACCAACAGGCCTCTTTAATAGCTATTCACTCTCCTAGCCAGGTCATCATCCACTGCTTTGTCTCTCCAACTGTTCTACTGTCACTTTGGGCTCTAACCCCACCAACTCCTTAACCCCTCCCCCCACCCTATCTTCTGCATATACATTATCATCAGTTCTGAGGAAGGGTCACTTGAGCCGAAACGTTAACTCTGCTTTCTTTCTCCACAGATGCTGCCAGACCTGCTGAGCTTTGCCAGCAACTTCTGCTTTTGTTTCTGATTTCCAGATTTCCAGCAGTTCTTTCAGTTTTTACCAGATAATCTGTGTTGACTGGGGCATCAATAGGATGACGAAGAAGAAGATGAGAGTGAAATAGTGGTTACAGAAAGTTTTAAGTACATTTGGGCAGACAGAGAATGGAGAAGAGATTCACGTGAAAGACAACACTCACTCTGCAACGAACTGAAGTGTCAAGTCTCAATCTTGTCTGTAGAGTGAGACCCAAAACCACAATAGTCTGACTTAGAGAGCACAATGCACTGAACCGCTACTGAGCTGACAATCTTAAGATTCTGATCACTTTGTAATCTGCCCACTCGGACTCAGGAATCTCGTCCGAGTATCACAACTTTACAAAACAGACAGTCAGTCATTAATCCAGGGATCCCTCAGGGATGACCAAAACCAACTCCCTGACCTTTTGAGAAGCTTTCGCTGGGTATCACTTTCGTTCCACATTTGTCGCTGGAAAGGGATCAGCCCCCAATCTCCGGATCGCTCCCAGTTCCCATAAATCCCATCAAGACCAGATGTTGCTCATGTAAGTCTTCATACCAGCTGCTCCTCATGGTCTGATGCCAAATTCCAGTCCTCGTGCTGGAAACCCATGTGAGAAAGAATTCAAAGGGAGAGCCTCCATTTCCCATAGCGCCGCTCTCAACCCCCCGGGGATTTCCCCAGAGTGTTTCAACAATCGAGGAAGGACATTTCGAAGGCTGGTCACTGTTATGATGTAGGGATGCGTTGAGGTCAGGTCAAACAACAAAGCCATCCACAAAGGGATCATCTGTGTTTGCAGATGCTGGATTGGTCATTAAATATTGGAAGGACGTCAGGAGAAATAGCCTGTTTTTCTTTGATCGGCTAGATCCTTCAGTCCCACCTCACGCCCAAATCAGATCAGGACCTCCCCCAAACCACCCAACACCCCAACTCCTCCAGGCTGAAACTCAGGGCGTGCTGCACTATCAGTGTTGCTACCGTCCAGTTAAGATGTTAAAACAAACTTCCCTTCCTTGTGAACATCAAAGGTCCCAGGGCACTGTACAATATCTTAGAATGGGAAAGCTGCTTTAAATAAACACATTCTTTCTATGATAGTCCTGGAGTGGGAATTTGAATTGAGCTGTTTCTTTTAAGGGCTTTTTAATTCTCGAATCATACATTGAAGTTTCAATTCTACTGTATTGTCTCACAAGCCTTAGCTCTTATTACAAGCAAACCTCTGTTCACTTGCTGAAAACTTACTGGTCCCTATTACATAACGATGGAAGATTATTGTTCTACTCAGATAGCAATATATATTTACTTTGTAAAACTGTCACGGGGACCAATACAGCATCGTGCTGTACAGATGCGTATCTGCTTTGTTACAATTTCTTTGGCAACCCCAGCAGAATCTCTGTCAGAAATCCTGAGGCAGAAATCTGCCAGTGCCCCCTCCTTGAAAAATGATCACTCCTTTCTGATGGGATAAGATTGACAAGAAATAAAGGCATGGAAAAGCTCAGCGGGTCAGGCAGCATGTGTGGAGAGAAACAGAATCAACGTTTCAGATCAGACCTTCCCACAGACCTAATCTTCTTCATGGTCTTGTCTGCCCGAATTTCCAACGTCAAGGGATCCACGTCATCGCTGAGGAACATTATGAAATCCTTCGCTGCAACTATTGGTGGATCGGTGGCTCAGTGGTTAGCACTGCTGCCTCACGGCACCAGGGACCTGGGTTCGATTTCACCCTTGGGTGACTGGCTGTGTGGAGTTTGCACATTCTCCTTGTGTCTGTGTGCATTTCTTCCCACAATCCAAAGATGTGCAGGTTAGGTGGGTTGGACATAGTAAATTAGAGTAAATTGCCCCGTAGTGTTCAGGAATGTGCAGGCGAGGTGGGCGAGCCATGGGAAATGTAAAGAGGGTAATTAGGGGTAGAATGCTCTTCAGAGGGTCAGTGTGGACTGAATGGGCCAAATAGCCTCCTTCCACACTGTAGGGAGTCTATCAGGTCCCACTGGGAATGTATTTTTGTCCCATCAGGGACCTCTCCCTTTTGTTCCATTCTGGGTCAATTCATGCCAATGTTTCCCTGGCTCCAGGTTTGTGTAAAAACCTTCTGCTTTCAGAGAAAGGTCACTGCCCGGAGCCAGAACTCTGTTCCTCCGTTACTGAAACCAGCCAGACCTGCAAAACGTTTCCGACAATTGTCATTAGAGCATTGGAAAGGGGCGATGTTTCCTCAGCCTCCCTGCCCAAGTCATGGACCTTGGATACTACTGCTCATCCATTGGTACCAGACAAAATAACAAATGAGGACCAGCAACTTTCTCAGTGCAAAGGCTTCAATACTTACTGAGGAAATCCATCTGCACTCCAACTAAGGAGAGCTGAGATAACAAGCATGGGGCTGGATGAACACAGCCGGTCAAGCAGCATCATAGGAGCAGGAAAACTTGACGTTTCGGGCCTAAACCCTTCGGCTTAGGTTGTTATCTCGGATTCTCCAGCATCTGCAGTACCTTTTATCTCTAAGTAGAGCTGAGAGGAGTTTCTTGTTTAATTCAAGATTATTTTCATTAGGGTTTTTGACTTCAGAAATCACATTTGAGTATGATTTCAGGGTACATTTTTATTATCATCACAAAGCGGGATCTGGGTGTACGGGTGCACAGGTCACTGAAAGTGGCAACACAGGTGGAGAAGGTAGTCAACAAGGCACATGGCATGCTTGCCTTCATCGGCCAGGGCACTGAGTTTAAAAATTGGCAGCTAATGTTGCAGCGTTATAGAACCTCAGTTAGATTGCATTTGGAATATTGTGTTCAATTCTGGTTGCCACACTACCAGAAGGATGTGGTGGATTTGGAGAGGGTACAGAAAAGATTTACCAGGATGTTGCCTGGTATGGAGGGCACTGGCAGTGAGGAGAGGTTGGAGAAACTTGGGTTGTTCTCACTGGGACAACGGAGGTTGAGGGGCGGACCTGATAGAAGTCTACAAGATTATGGTGGTCATGGATAGAGTGGACAGTCAGAAGCTTTTTCCCAGGGTGGAAGAGTCAGTTACTAGGGGGCATGGGTTTAAGGTGCAAGGGGCAAAGTTTAAAGGTGATGTACAAGTCAAGTTTTTTACAGAGGTGGTGGGTGCCTGCAACTCGCTGCTGGGAGAGGTAGTGGAAGCAGATACTAAAGTGACTTTTAAAGGGCGTCTTGATAAATACATGAATAGGATGGAAATAGAGGGATACGGTCCCCGGAAGGGTAGGGGGTTTTAGTTGTGACTGGCAGCATGTCGGTGCAGGCTTGGAGGGCCGAAGGGCTTGTTCCTGTGCTGTAATTTTCTTTGTTCTTTGTTCTATTTACAGCGCACCGCTAATAAATTGACACGTCAATAAATTCACCATCTTGGCTCCTCTGTATGGACTGAATCCAATCACTCAAGCTCACCACTCAATTCTGGGCACACTGTCAATGTCTACCTTCTTTCCCATCCTTTACACTATACCACTGCATTCATCCACACCAAAGCCTTAAGATACCCAACACTAATTGCCATTCTGTGCCAAAAACTTTCTGTCTTAAGTGAACATATGCTTGGAATTTGTGAATTTATATGTCGGCGTGCCAACCCAAATGCTGGCTTGGCATAATGAAAGGCAGGTTCCCAGGGCCTCAGTTCAGAACAAAATAAAAACCTTCACAGTATTCAGACTTGCGAACCATCTGCAATCTTTCCCAGGGCAGTCACAAAGTCCCCTAGGGTTTAGTGAAACCATTGAGCCCATCCAGCTTCTTCCAGATCACCCCTCTTTATAATGGTCTTCCCTTCCCCCTCACCCGGCCCTGCTGCCCTTACCAAACTCCAAGTACACCAGAAGTCGGGGCTCAACAAAGCATTAGGGATTCCATGATTCCACCCACAGTGTGGAAACAAGCCATTCAGCCCAACAAGTGCACACCGCCTCTCCGAAGAGTATCCCACCCAGACCCATTCCCCTACCCCTATCCCTGCATTTCCCATGTCTAACCCACCTAGCCAGCACATCCCTGGGCACTATGGGGCAATTTAGAACGCCAATCCACCCTAACCTGCACTTCTTTGAATCAATGCCTCTCTTCACTGGTGACTTTGGAACTTCTTGAAATGAAAACAAAGGTGACATTGTAATAGTCCCACTGCCTCATTAGAGAGAGACAACGAAGGGTGGTTTAACCTGACGGTCACCATGCCTCAGCTGAAGGAACAGTCCTTCATGGTAACCTCAGCTGGTGTAGGAATTGAGCCCATGCTGTTGGTGTAGAATCCCTACAGTGTAGAAGCAAGCCATTTGGCTCATCTAGTCCACATCAACCCTCCAATGGTCAGGCCACCCAGACCCTCCCTATTCCCCTAACCCCACGCTTCCCACAGCTAACCCACCTAGCCTACACCCCCCTGGATGTTAAGGGCAATTTAGCATGGCCAGTCCACCCTAACCTGCACATCTTTGGACTGTGGGAAGAAACCAGAGGAAACCCACACAGACACAGGGAGAACTCCGCACAGACAGTCACCCTAGTGTGGAATCGAACCCTGGCGCAGTGCTAACCACTGAGCCACCGTGCTATACTGCCAACCTGCATCACAAACCAGCTGTCTAGCCCACTGAGTTAACTAAGCCCCAAACTGTCAAATGGATACAAATACAATTCATTAGCCTGATCTTCTTTCAACCATCTTTCAGCACTGAGTTGTCCCATCACAGACAATACTTAAGCAAGCCCCCTTGCAGGGAAATCCGCACTTTGCAGAACCATAGTCATTGCAAAGACAGTCTGTGAATGCACTGTTATGTGAGGGACAGGTTGTTGGTATTAACGTGCGCAGCGTCCGACAGAATAGTCTAATAATAACACTGGGCTCACAGTTGAAACTGTGCAAGGGCCAGTGACTCATTGTCTGAAATCAGTGCACACAATGGGATAGCAATGTGCATTCTTCAGGGCATCTATTATCGCTTCCCCTCCCCCTCCCCCACTCCCCACCACCGCCAACACCACCCCCCCTGCCCCCCCACCCCAGGCCTGCCCACAAAGCTTCTGGCTCTGTGAAAACAGGGGAATGTTTTGATAAACACTAACAGGGAGACTCTCTCTTTGGCTCTCCCTCCGTTACATGGGGTTGTCAGATCACACTGTTTTGTTGGCAAACAGCCATTATCCTTCTTGCTGCAAACCTGTACATTGCTCCCTGGGCAACACCAGGCTTGCTTGCAGCAGCGGCTTGGGAGAGCTCCCCCTCCCTCAACAAGTCACGGAGAGGAGCTTCGACCTGAGGCCCTCTGGCTCAAAGGCACAAAATTAACACTTGCGGATTGATTCCAGCCTCCAGCTGAAAGGCTGCGTTTGTGTACTGTGCACTTGAGAATGTACTTAATTGGTCGTAAAGCTTCACTGAAACGTCCTGAGTCTGTGCCGGGCGCTACAGAAATGCACGTTTCTGTCCTCCTTTGTGCAATATGACGACGGGGCCAGCAGGGGTAGCACTGAGCCACCCAATGGACAACCACTCTGAGGCATCGCATACATCAGCTGTTCCTCAGGAAGGATCCAGAGACATTTGACTGTGAAAGGGTTTCTCAGCCCTGTGTCAAGAACAAAGTTTGAAAAGAACCCACAACTCATCAGCTCTGAACAGAAAATCTTTCCTGGAAAGGTCTCAGAAGCGTACAGACTCCTAAACAGTCCACGACATGAGATCGCTCCTCCTCACTGGATCTACGGCTTCCTGACCTACTGCATTCCAAACTATCACTTTGTCTCTGATCTTCCCATTAAGAGTTTTACAATTAAAACATGGGTTTCCTTTAAAAAAAAATGAAAAGCAGGGATATTTAAAAGGGTGACTTACCCAATCAGCAGATAATACTACACGTGTAGAATGCAAGCTCTGCTCTTAGGGGAGGTGATGGTGAGCTGGTTTACTAATCCAGGATTCCCAATTTAATGTTCTGGAGATCTGTGTTCAAATCCTACCCTGGCATTTGGGGAAAATCTGGTAGGGCTAGGAAAAAGCTAGCCAAGAGCAACCAGAAACAGTAAGAACTGTTGATTGTTGTTAAAAATCCATCTAATGCCCTACTGGGGAGATAAATCTGCCATACTTACCTGGTCTGGCCTAAATATGACTCCAGAATGTGGTTGACTCTTAACTGCCTATCGGGCAATTAGGGACAGGCAATAAATGATGGACGAGCCAGTACTGGAGCGTAGGAGGTTGACAGGCAACCTTATAGAGGGTTATAAAATCATGAAGGATACAGATAGAGTTAATGGTAGCTGTCTTTTCCCTAGATTGGGGTATTTCAAGACGAGGGGGCATATTTTTAAGGTGAGAGGAGAAAGAGTTTAAAAAGACATGAGGGGCACTTTTTTATGCAGAAGGTGGTTCGTGTGTGGAATAAACTTCCTGAGGAAGTAATGGATGCGGACATTTGGATAAATACATGAATAGGAAAGATATCGAGGGATGAGGGCCAGGAGCAGGCAGGTGGAAATGGTTTAGTTTGGGATTATGTTCAGCATGGACTGGTTGGACTGTTTCCATGCTGTATGACTCTATGATGTCCACATCCGATGAACGAATAAAGTAAATAATTCCGACACTAAAAAATAATGGTCTGCCAAAAGGGAAATTCATTTTTCTACACCTGGCTGCCCTGCAATTTCCTCCTCAGCTGCTTGTAGGAGCTTACCTTCCTTGACTCCCATTAGCCCATATAACTTGGGAAAAGGATACATGAGATGGTTTTCCTCATGGATGCTCTTAAAAGAAACATAAATCCCAAAGGATCCAATTGTTAACCCTCAGTAATCCAGCTCTTCCATCAGCTTGGAGTACTCACCAACTGAATGTTGATCACTGCCAATGACCCTGGGTGTAGGATCTTTACTTGGGCTTGAGGTGATGCACGAAATATCTTCAGCTGCTTCGTCAATGACCTTCCCTCCATCATAAGGTCAGAAGTGGGGATGTTCGCCAATGACTGCACAATGTTCAGCAAATCCTCAGATACTGAAGTAGTCCATGTTCAAATGCCACAAGATCTGGACAATATCCAGGCTTGGGCTGACAAGTGGCAAGTGACATCCGTGCCACGCAAATGCCAGGCTATGACCATCGCCAATAAGAGACAATCTAACCACCCCTTGACATTCAATGGTCTTACCATCTCTGAATACCCCACTATTGACATCCTCGGGATTACCATTGACTAGAAACTCAACTGGACTTGCCACATAACATAGTGGCTAGAACAGCAGGTGACAGGCTAGGAATACTGCAGCAAGTAACCCACCTCCTGATCTTGCAAAGCCTGTCCACAATTAACAAGGCACAAGTCAGGAATGTGATGGAATATGCCCCATTTGCCTGGATGGGTGCAGCTCCAACAACACTCAAGAAGCTTGACACCAACCAGGGCAAGCCAGCCCGCTTGATTGACACCACATCCACCACCAACAGTCAGTAGCAGCAGTGTGTACTATCTACAAGATGCACTGCAGAAATTCACTAAACATTAACAGACAGAGCCTTCCAAACCCATGACCACTTCCATCTGGAAGGACAAGGGACAGCAGATACATGGGAACACCACCCCCTGCAAGTTCCCCTCCAAGCCACTCACCATCCTGACTTGGAAATATATCACTGTTCCTTCAGTGTCCCTGGGTCAACATCCTGGAATTCCCTCCCTAATGGCATTGTGGGTCAACCCACAGCAGGAAGACTGCTGCGGTTCAAGAAGGCAGCTCACCCCCACCTTCTCAAGGGGCAACTAGGGATGGGCAATAAGTACTGGCCCAGACAGCAACACTCACATCTCATGTGAAGAAAAAAAAACAGAGACAACTCCCCGAGATCTCAAATGACTCAATTGAGTTCAAAAAAACACAAATATCATGAGAAATATTATCTTAATTGCTAAATTTTAATTCAAACTATGGTTTAAAAAATATACACTCAGAAGTTTGACCACATGTGACTTTCTCTACTCATGAAAACCCCAGGTTTGATGCTTTTTTTTTCTCTATTCATTTTGTTGGATGTGGGTGTCTTTGGCTGGATCAGCATTTCTTGCCCATCCCTAGATGCCCTTGAGAAGGTGGTGGTGAGCTGCCTTCTTGAACCGCTGCAGTCCTCCTGCTGTGGGTTGACCCATAATGCCATTAGGGAGGGAATTCCAGGATTTTGACCCAGTGACAGTGAAGGAACGGCGATATACTTCCAAGTCAGCATGGTGAGTGACTTGGAGGGGAGCTTGGAGCGGGGTGGAGTCCCATGTATCTGTTGTCCTTGTCTTTCTAACTGGAAGTGGTCGTGGGTTTGGAAGGTGCTGTCTGAGGATCTTTGGTCCATTCATCACAGCTGGCCAACAACAACAGGCATCACAGCTGACCCAAGGGAACTGGGGTTGTCCCTGAGCTGTAGGGATAACACTCAAAACCAAGACCAGCAGTCACATGGGAGCACTTGAGCAGAGATGTTCTGACACAGCATACAACCAAACTCAACGAGACAGAAAGAGGACAATATCCAAAAAAGGGAGAGAGAGAGAGAGAGAGAGACAATGAGACTTGGATAGAAAATATAAAGGCCAAATACAGAGTGAAATCAGCCGTCTTTAGAAGTCAAATCCTTTTGAGGTACGTTTATGCTGCCTTCATTTTCTCTTGCTGAATGACAAACTAACAAACAGTCTCACTTGGCTGTTGCCAACAAATTACTCTCCTTTGCAGTTTATCTCAGATTAATCGAAGCATGTTCTTAATTGATGCACATTTACTTTTTCAGAACAGTTGCAGATTTAATGGTCCCTGACTGGATCAGAGATCATGGCGCTAATGTGGGACTTGTTTGAACTTGCCACATCCCCAGGGTTAGGGAAGCTGGCGAGAGTGAGCAGACTAGCAGCCGGGAGACGTGACTCCAGCGAGTCTAACTGCGGTCACTATTCGGGGATAGGAGCAGATCGGATGTGAGCACACAGCCGCCCACCTGCTCTGCACATCAGGAAATCCCCTGCACAGTTAATAAAATATCACATCAAGGGCATGCCAGCCAGGTGTGGAAACCATCTGGACATATCCACAATACCGCTCAGCGACATCTGCTCCTTACTAACCAGCTCTTGGCACCAGCACCTGCACCAGACGTTGTGTACGTCTGCCTCTGCCCATTTCCTGGCCCCTTTCTAGACCGACTCTGACAGCCTGGTCCCATCGATGGCATGAGCCTTGTCTCTGGCATCAGTCATTGCAGAGTTGTTTGAATCAACTGATCGATCGATCACTGCATGAATGCTCAAGGGGCTTTGTTCAGGCCCAGGGTCCCGAACTGCTTCAGCCCCGGCCACAGAACCAGGGCAAACTGCTTTCCGAATCAAAAAGTGTACATGAGGCCAATTGAGGGCAGTCCATCAAACAATAGTGTCGATGGGAAGGCATCAAACGTGAGGGAGGTCACACAGACTGACTCTCAGCTAGAGTGGGCATTGAGTACTTTGAGTACAGGAGTTGGGACACTCATGTTACAGCTGTACAAAGACATCGGTCAGGTCACGTTTGGAGCACTGCATTCAATTCTGGTTGTCCTGCTACAGGAAGGTCGTTTTTAAACTGGAAAGAGTGAAAAACTGATTTACAAGGATGTCACCGAGACTGGAGGGCTTGAGTTAATAAGGAGAGGCTGGATAGTCTGAGACTTTTTACCCTGGAGCATCGGAGGCTGAGGGGTGACTTTATAGAGGTTAATAAAACCAGGAGAGGTATGGATAAGGTGAATGGCCAAGGTCTTTTCCCCCAGGGTACTGAAGTCCTGAACTAGAGGGCGTGGGTTTAAGGTGAGAGGGGAAGAGATTTAAAAAGGACCTCAAGGGCAACATTTTCACGCAGAGGGTGGTGCATATACAGAACAAGCTGCCAGAGGAAGTGATAGATGTAAATACAGTTATAACATTTAAAAGACATTTGGACAGGTACATGAACAGGAAAACGTTTGGAGGGATATGGGCCAAATGCAGGCAAGATATTCCAACATACTCGAGGATTCATCTGCAAAAGGCGAACCAGAACTTCCATCGCAATAAAAGAAATTATTTCATTTCAGAGTCAAATTGTGAGTTTGCGAAGTGGCCTCATCCAGAAGCATCTTCGAAGGGAGACCACACAAACAGAGAGGTTGTTGGAGCTCTCAGTATTTTCAAACCAACCTGTTCACAATTGTTACACCCCTCTGGGGCAAGTGTGGCTTGAACCCAGGCCTTCTGGGCCAGAGGTAGGCACACTACCTCCATGCCACACAACGTTCTTAAAAGTAAGGTACAAGGAATTCAATGGCTGCTTTCCAAGTCATCCCCCAAAATTCCTGAAGGACCAGCAAGCATTGTGTACCCACTCCCACCCTTGGCACATGTCAATGTTTCTCCCCTAACCCCACCCCCTACGCCATCTAGAGTTGCCATGTGCCAAGAACTGAGCCCTCAGGCATTCCTTAATTCTGCCACTTCGCAAACTCACAATTTGACTCTGAAATGAAATAATTTCTTTTATTGCGATGGAAGTTCTGGTTCACCTTTTGCAGATGTATCCTGGATAATGAATGGATGCTGACAGTTTCAAGCCGAAATGTGAATGGCGACTTCAAACAGGACTATCTCCCACGACCCCCACCCTGTTCCTTCATCTGCAACCTCCCCAAACCACTGCCCGTATTATGTTGGCGTTTTTAGCTTGCCTAGCGCCCAGCAGTGTGTCGTTGCAAAGATTCTTCACACACTAGCTAAGATAGTGAGTGAGACCATTGAAGGCAACACACGCCACCTCAATCCCTGCCTGATCGGGAGCTTGAATTGGATATTTTGCTCCAAACAGGGGCCCTCAACCTTAATTTAAAATACCCTGATCATAACTCCAAATGAGATCAGTAAACAGCTCAAAGTTCAGGGTGCAATGATCATGGAATATGGGGGTTTGTTCCCGCTCTGTCTGAATTAGTTTAGCACTAGTGTCTTTAGCTACAGATTGATGGGAGGGTGACCAAGATAGACACAAAGAGAGCCCACACACACAAAAAAAACCAAAGGCACACCGGACTCCATTGGCCGACAAATCTTCACACTAACCTCAAACACTTCCTCATCCAATATCCTGGTACCAAAGACAGTGATTCCATTGGTGCTGATCTCTGGGTTGTCACTTCGAGCTAGATGCTCAGATATCTGCTGGTTGCAGTCAATGATCATCGTGACGTTCTTCCCTTCAACACTGATCGCCAACCGGTGCCATCTGCAAAACACAACCAGGCCGGGTATTGAAGTGGGCCCCATCAGAGAAGACAGGGTGGGCGCTGTTAGCAGACTGGTCACTTGAGCATGATGTACCGTTGGTACAAGGCTTACTCAGCAGATGGAAAGATTCTCATTCGAGTAACAACTAAGCAACCCCCCCCGCCCAATTAAGCAACAGTTGTTCACTCAGTTCACCCCCCCGTCGCATGTTTCACCCCAACAACCTGCATTTATAGAGGACCTTTATCATCATCCCAATGGGGGAGCGGCCACGGACAAAACGATTTTTGATCCAACTCAAAAAGAGGAAGCATTCAGCTGGGTGATCAACAGGTTGGAGCGAGAAAGTGTCTTGAAAGGACGAGATGGAGCCGGGTGGGCACCCAACGCAGAAAATGTTGGAGAAACTCAACAGGTCTGGAAGCAGTCCAGTTCTCCAGTACCGAGCAAGAGTCATATTGGACTCAAAACGTTAACTCTGTTCCACTCTCTGAGTTCCTGCAGCAGTTTTCTCTGTTTGTTTCAGTTTCCCAGCATCTGCAATCATTTTTCTTTCATCGAGAGAGTGAGAGGGGAGGAGATATGCCACTTTTCAATGAGGTGGGGTTTCTTCTCTCAGAGGGTCATCAGTCTCTCTTCACCAGAGAGCAGTGGACATATTCTATAATCTAAACAGAATTTTTGTGGACGAGACAGTCAACAATTAAGAGGGGCACAAATATTCCACAATATTCAAATCGCTGGGCAGCACGGTGGCTCAGTGGTTAGCACTGCTGCCTCACAGCACCAGGGACCCAGGTTCGATTCCACCCTCAGGCGACTGTCCGTGTGGAGTTTGCACATTCTCCCCGTGTCTGTGTGGGCTTCCTCCGGGTGCTCCAGTTTCCTCCCACAGTCCAATAATGTGCAGGCTAGGTGAATTGGCCATGCTAAATTGCCCGTAGTGTCCAGAGATGTGCAGGCTTGGTGGGTCAGCCAAGGGAAATGAAGGGTTACAGTAATAGGGTGGGTCTGGGTGGAATTCTCTTTGAGGCCAGCAATGGACACAATGGGCCAAATGGCCTGCTTCCACACTGTAGGGATTCCATCATTCCCACTGCAGCCACTGTCAGACAGCACTCCTTTTAATGACCAAATCTTGGCTCAAGTCCAATGTCGTTATTTTGGATAACCCGGTTCCCTACATTTCTAAATGTTCTGGATATTGCCCAGTCCATGTGGAAACAATTAGCAAGTTCTGTTGTAACGTTTCACTGTAATCCCATTGACAGCACCACTGGTGGAGGGTATAGTCACTGCAGGTCTACCTGCCAATAAACTTCATCCATCAACTGAAAGCCACACCAAGCTGGGGCAACTAGAATGACCTTACACCTCACTCCTTGCTGTTTGTTGCTTCAGACTGTACCTCGGAAGGAGCTCTCCAGCTCTCTTTGTTTGAGACATTCCATAATCCTAACCTCTTTTACCAAACCTTTTGGCCACCTGTCCTCATATCTCACAACAGGTTTTGGTTTTCTTTGTTGTGTTAAGCTCGGACGTTTTAACGACACATCTCTGTGGCCATCACATCCAGAGGTGGGACCTCCTAGTCAAGAGATAGGGACTCTACCATTGCGTTACAAGAACCCTCTTGTCAAATGTTGTTCGATAACCCTTCTACGGTGTGCCTTGGGGACATCTTCCTCCTTAAACACACTGCATAAATGGAAGCGGTTGAGTAGTCTACCTTTAGAACATGGACAGGTATGTTGGAGATGTCAGCACCATAACCTAATCTAAATGATTCCACCAACGACTTACACAAAGATGCATCTGAGAAAAACTTTGCTAAGTGATAAGTGTGCTGTACTTACTTGCCATCGGATAGGTTAATTTTTTTGAAGATGGGGTATTCCTCAGGAGTCGGTTTGCCTGTTTGATCCTCATAAAGGAAGACAGGAGATCGCCCAATCTCTACCCCGAGCTGTTGTATCCCTTGATCATTGTAAATGGACAACAGGAAGAACTGAGACATTTTCTTGGCCTTCAATGTCATTAGGATGGAGAAATTCTCTGGAAAATGTCCATCTAAAGTTTTGTAGAAAAAGATGAATTGATAAATGTTTTATTAATGAAGTATGGCGCGATTACATTCCTTAATGACACACACGTTGAAATTAATGACTTTCACTTCTCTCTGTGGATCTTCTAGAATTCACACAGGCTCCAACTTGGCCTACTCAAGGCACTAAACCACTTTTCTCCATTGGTATCATCCTCTCCCCAAATGGAACATTCTAGAATCAAGAGACCACCATTTTGGGCTGTGGATACCTCATGAGATGCCAAGGATTCCAACTTTCGATTAAATTTCAAAGCCTGCAGTTATGTCACTCTTCAATGAAGTGAGATTTCTTCTCTCAGAGGATCATTAGTCTTTGTAAATCTCTTCTCCAGAGAGCAGTGGAAGCTAGATCATTGAATATATTGAGTCTATACAGAATTTTGTTGGACAAGTCAATGATCATGAAGGACAGCCAAGATGGTACAGCTAAGGCTGCAATCAGATCAGTAATATCTTATTGATGGGCCAAATGGCCTGCTGCTGCTCCTATTGACATGAAAAAAAAAGTGGATCTGCCATTATTCTTTTTGGAGAGGGGGAGAGAGTGTGTAAAACAGCTGTTCAAACTGATGCAGAATAGAGTACTTAAGGAGGAGCTGCTTCTGGTGGTAAAAGAGTTGGTAATGAAAGGATAACATTGAAGATGGCTGGTCAAAGAATCAAAAGGGGGCAATGTGGAGCATTTCTTTTCAAGGTAGCAAATGGTTCTGGTCTGGATTGTGCTGCAGAGTTGGAAAAAGATTCAACTGTGACTTGCAAAAGGGAAGTAGACAAGTGGTTGATACATTGAGATCGATGTAAAGCTAAGTATATGAGCAAAAAACATAGGGGGTGATGTAACTGGGGTTTGACTTATGGAGAGAGACTGAGCAGCTTTGGCTGAAATTCTCTTGAGATTGGAAGAATGAGAGGTTTAATTGAGGTGCGTAAGATGCCGAAGAGTTTGATAAAGTTGCTTGGAGAGGATGTTTCCCCTTGTGGGGCAATCTAGAAGGACAGCTCATTGTTTCAGGATAAGGAGCAGCAAGTTTAAAACAGAGAAGAGGAGAAATTATTCCTCTTAAAGGTGGGGGGAAGGGGTGTGAATCTGTGGAATTCATTATCCCAGCATGTGGTGGACGCTGGGACATTGAGTAAATGTGAGGAGGAGACCGATAGATTTTTATTTAGTCACAGATTAAAGAGTTATGGAGAGCGGGCAGGAAAGTGGAGTTGAGACCGAGATTTGATCGGCCATGATTGTATTAAATGGTGGAACAGGTTCGAGGGGCTGAATTACCTACTCCTGCTCCTAGTTATTAAGTTTTTTATGTTTGTAATTAGACAGATCCACCAAAGAGCCAGCACTAACAACATTCTTCACTGTAAACTCAGCAGGTTGTGCAACGTCCATGGAATGAAGAACAAGAGTTAACATTTCGAGTCCAATGTGACACTTCTTCAGAACTGACTCGAAACGTTAACTCTATTTCTCTCTCTCCACAGAAGCTGCCAGACCTGCTGAGTTTCTCCAGCTATTTTCTCTTTTTGTTTCAGATTTGCAGTGTTTTGCTTTTAAATGTACATCAATTGTGTTTAACTGTACGGAGGTAGAGGACAATGACTGGATGGGTGTGGGTGGGGGGGGTGGGGTGCGTTTACTTCAGCACAGAAATAGAGACACTAAGGTCTCGTGGTGCAGTGACAGTGACCCCACCTCTGGGTCAGAAAGTCAAATCCAACTTCACAAAATGATGGCTATGGAGGAACATTACCACACATCTAAGCAGGCACTGCAGTGAGGTTGGGTTAGGAGTCATTAGAATCATTAGAATCCCTACAGTGTGGAAACAGGCCCTTCAGCCCAACAAGTCCACCCCGACCCTTGGAGCATCCCACCCAGACCCACCCCCCTATAACCCACACACCCCTGAACATAGGGCTGGATGAACACAGCAGGTCAAGCAGCATCATAGGAGCAGGAAAACTTGACGTTTCGGGCCTAAACCCTTCATCAGAAATGTGCTCCTATGATGCTGCTTGACCTGCTGTGTTCATCCAGCCCCATGCTTGTTATCTCGGATTCTCCAGCATCTGCAGTACCTTTTTATCTCACCCCTGAACATGATGGGCAATTTAGCATGACCAATCTGCCTAGCCTGCACATGTTTGGACTGTGGGAGGAAACCGGAGCACCCAGAGGAAACCCACGTAGACACGGGGAGAATGTGCAAACTCCACACAGACAGTCGCCCGAGGGTGGAATCGAATCCGGGTCCCTGGCGCTGTGAGGCAGCAGTGCTAACTACCGAGCCACCTTGAATCTTTGGCTCTGTAAATAAACGAAAAATTGTCTCGCCACCTGGCTATCTTTTCAGAGAGGTGACCTCCCCTTGTGCTGCATTGTTTGAAAAGTACAGTCTGAGCAGGCTTCCTCATGTCAGATTTTTACTTCACTTGGTTAGGAGTTTAATCTTTGGAACCATGAACCCCGAACGAGATTTGTTTTGTGCTCGAATACAAAGGCTCACAATCGACCTTAAGCCTCCCATTTCAGCCTCAGGGCAAGCCAAGCACTCTGATTCTCAGTAGGCCGCTAAGCTAACCCCCCAACCCAATTCGAAACCCATCCCACTGTCTGCAGCACAGGAGGAATTGCATTGACCAAAGCTTACAAACCACAAATACAAACACACCTGGGAATAACTGCGTAGTCAGGGCGCTGAAATGAGTTTTGTTTTCTAGTCGGAGTGCAAGATCCGTCTCTTCAGAGCCTTTTCGATGTGTGCAAAATCCCGCGACTGTTACAACTCCGTCCATGGTGTCCTGGAGGTCCAGTATTTGTAAGACATCAATTTGGTCCTCTGCAAGAGTCAACAGCACATTTATTCCATGTAGCGATGCCAAACGCATCCCAATTTACCGAGAAACGCGTCGCCAGGCAATTTTTTTTAACAAAATGTTCAGCCACACGTCCTAAAACAGGACCAGGGAGGTAAAGTAATGGACAGTGCCCTTTAAGCCAAACATCCTTTCATACACACAGACAGGTCATTTTGTACGACGTTGAGGGGTTCACAATCAATGGGGTTTTTGTTACATCCCAAGTTCTCCTGCTCAGTTAGAAATTTGATCTGGCTGCTTTTATTCATCATCTTGAATCTTCGCTCATCACTTGCTTTCCTCCCACTCTCCAATCATCTAGCTGCCGTCAGCTCCAACTGCCTGTACAATCAGGCAGAAGAGACCCTTCAGCCCATCGATTCTGCACCAGCACAAAACTACTCTAAATCTACATTCATTACAGCTCTTGACCAACAGCCTTGAACGATTATGACATTTCAAGTGGTCATCCAAGGACTTCTATTTTTCAGATTAGTGGGATTTCCTCCAAGGCAGTGCATTCCAGATACCAACCACCCTAATTATTCGCTGTGAGAAAAAGGTTTTTGTGCACGTCACCTTCACTTCTTTTACACACCACTTTAAAGCTACAAGACGCAGAGAGGAGGAAGCAACGTGAGCTGTTGGTTGGGGAAGCGGGGGCAATGGCATTAAATTAGAGTTAATGGTCTGAAGTTGTTGACTTCAGTGTTGAGTCCAGAAAGCTGTAAAGTATCCAAATCGAAAGCAGCCGACTGAGGACAGGGATGTCAGCGTGAGACCAAAGTGGGGAATTAAAATGACCAGTCACTGAAGCTCAGGACAGAAGGAAGATATTTCGCAGAGAGTAGAACATACAGTATTTCGAGCAAGGAACACGGAGACCGGATCAGGAAGCATTTCCTATTCTGTGCATGTTTTGATTTTTCCTCCAGTATCGTTGCTTTCAGACAGCAGCACAGCTGTTCTGGACACATATTTTAGATCACAGAACCCCTACAGTGTGGAAACAGGCCCTTCGGCCCAACAAGTTCACACCGACCCACAGAGCATCATACCCAGACCCAACCAACCTAATCTACACATCCCTGAACACTACAGACAATTTCCCATAGGTAATCCACCTAACCTACACATCTTCGGACTGCGGGAGTAAACTGGAGCATCGGAGGAAACCCACACAGATACAGGGTGAATGTGCAAACTCCACACAGACAGTCGCCCGAGGGTGGAATCGAGTCCGGGTCCCTGGCGCTGTGAGGCAGCAGTGCCGCCATTATGCTCCTTTTTCTCCCCTACTGCCACGAGGGCGACACAATGGCTCAGTGGTTAGCACTGCTGTCCAGGGACCTGGGTTCAGTTCCAGCTTTGTGTGACTGTCTGTAAAGTCTGCACCTTTGTCCTATGTCTGTGTGGGTTTCCTCCTGCTGTCCAAAGATGTGTAGATTTGTTAGATCTACCAAATCGGTAAATTGTCCCATCATGTCAAAGGATGCCTAAGCTAGGTGGATTAAATCATGGTAAAATAGGATGTGTTTGGGTGGGAGGGTCAGTGCAGACTGAATAGCTTCTACCTGCACTGTAGGCATTCATTCTATTACCTTTAACCCTGGAAGACTAATCATTTGTCATTTAATCTTGCCTGTCTTCCACCCTATCACAGGTGTCTCTTTTATCCTTGTTCCCACCCTTCCTTGTTCAAAGCCTGCTCCATCTCTAACTTTTCCAAGTTCTGATGCAACATCATTGACCCACGACACGAACTCTGTCCCTCTCTCCACCATCAGACCTGCTGAGCATTTCCAGTCTCCTCTAAGTCTGATTCTGCTTCTCAGGCTCAATGTATTGACCATCTGCCAAGTCAACTCTGCAAATAAATACTCTCGCTGATCGTCCATGTCTTAATCTCAGCAGCAGGTCCAACTGGCAGCAATGTCACCTTCGGTGATATTCAGCTATCCCAGCTTCCCAGAACAAGGGAGCAACACATTTCACATCGCTTTATTCAGGAAATAAGTATTTGTTTTTACAGCTAGGCAGCTATTAATCAGAGCCAGCCTTGTTGCTGTAATTTAATCGGCTCTACTTATTATATCAGGTTTTGGACTGACTCTGCAATCGAAGAAGAATAACTCCTGTTCTAGGGCTACCGAAAAGATGTCAATTATTTCTATTGGGGACGACCCAATATACACTTTGTAATGCTACTCTACACAATTTCCCCTTTACAATGAGTTCACAATAACACCCAACAGCAGCCCCCGCACCGCTCCCCACCACTCCCAGTTACATTTGGTCATGGGACACATTGCCAGAATTGAAGAAACTTCCACTCAGTGGCCAACCAAAGCTACACTTGATCTGCGAGGCAATGTTCGATTCCAAGTGCGGACTACCCTCCAATCTTCCTCCCTCGATTGGAAGTTTTGGACCAATGCTCAACTTTTAGTCAAGATGCGATGAGAAGCTAGTTTCCCCGAGAGAATTAAAACAGCAAGAGGTGATGGCCATATGGGAGTATCACTGGACTCTTAATCGAGAAACTCCGTTAATGTTCTGCAGGTTCAAATCCTAATATGATAAATGATGGGAATACTGAATAAAAACCCAAAGAACTGCAGATGCTGTAAAACAGGAACAAAAATAAAGCTGCTGGAAAAGTTCAGCAGGGCTGGCAGCACCTGTGAAGGGAAAAACAGAGTTAACTTTTCGGGTCCCTATCTCAGAATGTCGTCAGGGTGGGAAATTCAAGAGAGAGATTGGTACATTTTTAGACATTAAAGGCATCAAGAGAAAGTGGGAATACGCTACCGAGGTAGAGGATCAGGCCTGATCAAATCGAATAGGCTGAAAGGGCTGAATGGAGGTCAGTCCTCTCAGCTCCTGGGTATCTCTGTAGGAGTTCCTCAGGGTACAGTCCTCGCCCCAACCGTCTTCAGCTGCTTCAGCAATGACCTTCCCTCCATCATAAATTCAGAAGTGGGGATGTTCGCTGATGAGTGCGCAATGTTCAGCACCATTCACAACTCCTCAGATACTGAAGCAGTCCATGGTCACATGCAACAAGATCTGGACAATATCCAGGCTTGGGCTGACAAGTGGCAAGTAACGTTTGCACCACATAAATAAAATGCTATGATAATCACCAATAAGAGACAATCTAACCACCGCCCCTTGACATTTAATGGTCTTACCATCACCGAATCCCCCAGTCAACATCCTGGGGGTTATCATTGACCAGAAACTCAACTGGATTCACCACATAAATAAAGTGGCTACAAGAGCAGGCCAGAACCCGGAATACTGCAGTGAGTAACTCATCTCCTGACTCCTTAAAGCCTGTCCACCATCTACAGGGCACAAGTCAGGAGTGTGATGGAATAATCCCCACTTGCCTGGATGAGTGCAGCCCCAACAACACTCAAGAAGCTTGGCACCATCCAGCACAAGGCAACCCGCTTGTTTGGCACCACATCCACAAACATCCGCTCCCTCCACCACCGATGCTCAGTAGCAGCAGTGTGTACTCTCTAAAAGGTGCACTGCAGAAATTCACACAAGATCCTCAGACAGCACCTTCCAAACCCATGACCACTTCCATCTGGAAGGACAAGGGACAGCAGACACATGGGAACACCACCACCTCCAGGTTCCCCTCCAAGTCACTCACCATCCTGATTTGGAAATATATCGCCGTTCCTTCAGTGTCCCTGGGTCATAATCTTGGAATTCCCTTCCTTAGGGCATTGTGGGTCAACCCACAGCAGGGGGACTGCAGCGGTTCAAGAAGGCAGCTCGCTACCACCTTCTCCAGGGGCAACAAGGGATGGGCAAGAAATGCTGACCCAGCCTGTGATGCCCACATCCCACAAATGAATTTAAAAAAACTCCCCTGCATACAAAGTGGTAAGGTGTAGTCTTGATTGGAGGCTTTATTAAGTTTTGTGCAGTCAATTAAAATGCCAGCCTGGTCACTTTGAGGTTGTGTCAGGTCACAGATCAAAATGAAGAGAATGTTCCCACAGAGAATGCATCTAGGTAGAGGAGAGACCTCCATATCTGTCAATGTAGTATTTACCATTGTATGAATCACATTGATGTCTCCAGCACATCTTCATCAGAGGAACGTTGCTTTGTTGTCAATCCAATTGAATGTTTTTAGAGATGTAATTAACCTTTGAAGCTAAATAGGAAAGAAAGCAAGGATGCTTCAGAGCAAGGAATGGAAATTTATCTTGCTTTGAAGAAAGGCGACAGTGATGAGATCAGTGATAGAGCGGAGGTGAGTGCTGTAGGGCAGGAGCATTGCCAGAGAAGGCTGAGGATGGGTGTGCGCGGGGAATCGGGTGGAGTAAAGTCTAGACAGGAAATTCAGTCAAACCACCTGACTAAATTGCTTCCTTGGGAATTCACAGTCGCTCAGTCAGAACAATGGATAGGTCCAACCCCAGTTACACTGGATATTAGGCCACTTGGCTGAGTGTCAGCCAGATAATGATACTGACCTGTGACAGAAGGATGCGCAATATTCTGTTGATCAGGAAA
>JAHRHZ010000277.1:12509847-12548821 GCA_024137785.1 Ginglymostoma cirratum | reverse complement strand
CACTCTCTCTCACACACATCATACACACACACACTCTCTCTCACACACATCATACACATACACACACACACTCTCTCTCACACACACATCATACACATACACACACACACACTCTCTCTCACACACATCATACACACACACACTCTCTCTCACACACATCATACACATACACACTCTCTCACACACATCATACACATACACACTCTCTCACACACATCATACACACACACACACACTCTCTCTCACACACACACACACACTCTCACACGCACACACTTGCAGGCGTGAAAGGAATTAGAAGGAGCAAACCTTCAGGGTCTGACTGACAGCAGCATGTCTTTACATGTTTACCCTGGAGCTGGAAGAGGACAGCAAGTTTCAAACCTGCCAAGTCAAGATCTTAAATAGTCCAGAGAAAAGCAAATTAAATCACAAATTGGAATAAAAACACAGCCCTTTTCTACAGCTGAAGCAGTTGTAATTAAGGGTAATACACGAATCGTTGACTGCTCCTTTCCTCCCGATGCTGCCTGGCTTGCTGTGTTCTTCCAGCCTCCAGCTTGTGAACCCTGAATTCCAGCATCTGCAGTTTTTTTTTGTCTCTTCTCTACCGCTAACTGTTGTGGGCATTTGAGATGATGGTCGTGGTTGAATCTCTCTTCCTCACAAATGGGAGAGTTCAAATCTTGGGTTTCTCTCCCATATCCCAGCATTGTGCTTAGAAATTAAGGCTGGCTACAAATCTTCCACTATCATTGTGTACTGTTGTGGGTGCCACTTCAGAGGAAAGATTTGACTGGATTGAAGACACTTTACAGGATTGGTTCCAGTCATGAGACATTTCAGTGATGAGAATCGATAGAAGAAGTTGAGGCTGTTCTCCGCAGAGAGAAGGCAGCTGAGAGAAGATCTGATTGAGGTCTTCAAAATTATGAGTGGGCCGGACATAGGGGATAAGATGAAGCCATTCTCATTTAGAAAAGGAACAAGTGTTGTGCAAACAAATTAAAGGCGCTATAAGAAAGTAAACTTCTCCACACAGTGAGTAGTTAGGGTCTGGAAATGTGGCGGAGGCAGGTTCAACCAAGACAGTCTCGGGGGCCCTGGATGGTTACTTGGATAGCAACGGTGTAGAGGGATTGGAGAAAAGGGCAAGAGGTTGGCACTAGGAAAAGAGCGCAGGCATGATGGGACGAATGGCCTTCTGCTGCACTGTAACGAGTCAGGCATCTTTCTCCTGAGCTGACCATAACTATTCCTGCCAGGATCTGCTGCAATGGTGTCACATCCATCTGCTTTACACCAACGACACGCACCCCTTGTAGCTCATCAGCATCTGCTCTGCGACAGCCATGACCACCCACACCCCCCACCTCTTCCCTTATAGCCCTCTGTGGGAGATCTCTGCAGCATTTCAGCTCCAACTAAACCCTCTAAGTACTGACATGATTTTTGCCTCCCCCTTTCTCAGCGTTCTTTTAGGTCTTGCATTTTCCAACTGCTTTTCGTTTGTGGTATGCCCTGTATATGGAACTTTGAGCACGTATCTTTGCATCTACATTTCAAAGCACAGATATTTATTAATATCCACATTTCTGAAGTGGACAGGAAACTGGATCAAATGTAGCACCTTACAATTACATGGTTATGATGATAAATATATAAACTGCAGTATACTGTAGGATTATACAAGTAAAAGCTGTAATTGAGATCCCATTTCAAGCTGCTTATATATATCTTGTACATATATAAACTGCGTTATATCATAAGTTATTCATATACAAGCTGCATTATTTTGTAAGATTATGGATAGAAGGTGTATTAAATTGTAAGATATTCATATATAGCTGCATTATAGTGTGTCTCACAATTTAATACACCTTTCCTATCTATAATCTTACAATATAATGCAGTTCATTATATATAACCTGACAAGTTAATGCATCTTGCATCTATCTATAACCTAACAATATAATGCAATTTATATACAGATATATAGTAGCTAACAATTTAATGCATCTTATATATAGACGCATATATCTTACAGTTTATTTGCAGCTCATATCTACAGCCTTACAATACCATGCAGCTACATAAGGAACCGAACAATATAATGCAGCTTATCTTTGGATATCTCACAACTTAATGCAGCTTATATCTACCTATAACCTAACATTATGATGCAATTTATATATATAAGCCCTAACAGAGTAATGCAGCTTATATATAGATCCATACACCTTCCAATTTATATCTACAATCTTACAATATAATGCAGTTTACATATGGCACAGATTCATCACTATTTGTAGCTAACGCTGAAGAGCCATAAGCTCTCAGATTTACAATGTTTCACATTATGGGCATACCGTGGTTTGTTTTAACCAGTGAATCACTTCAGAAGGCACTAACTCAAGTAAAGAAAGAGCTTGCTTATGTTTAGCACCTCTCACATGACCTCAGAATTTTATTTTAGGTATCACCACAGTCACAACACAGAGAAAGGTAGCAGCCTATTTGTGCAGTATAGGCTCCCACTAACTGCAATGAGATCCATCACCAGACATTCCATGGGCACTACATGAATACAAGACATTCTTTCTGAGAGAGAGGTAGGTATACCAGACGACAGCTCGCTTGCTTTCAACCCTGTACTGGATGAAAAATGGGCAACTTTGCAGAATGCAGCCCCCAGGGCACCAATGATAAAAACCTCGACTGACAACAGCAGAAGATGATTTATTCAGACGCTGGGAATCGGAGACACTGATTGTCTGCTAATTCACAAGGTGTTGGACGGAAGCCGAGTTTGCAAGCTCTGGATCTTGACTCCGTGCAGGTTTCTGACCACAGGGAGCTGCTCAGCAAACGATGGGAAATGAAGGTGGAGCAGGTGAGTGGGTTTTGGCCAGTGTCACTGAGACAGAACAGCCTTCCGCTACACAGCAGCAGTGTGGCAGTTTCACACATGCATTAACATTACTCACCTCTGCTTCCAGGCCACTATCCCAGTGCTGCCCAAAGTCCCTTTTCCAATTCACAATAATTAATCTGCTATATCATCTCAATCAACACATGCCAGAATTGACTAGTCCCTTCTTTGGGATACCTTTCACGGTGGGGTCACTTAAAGGTATCCTAGCATCAGCTAATCATTTCTTGATTGTTGCAATTTCATAGACTCCCTACAGTGTGGAGGCAGGCCATTTCAATGACCCTCTGAACAGCATCCCACCCAGACTCACCCCCTGCCCTATCCTGTCCCTGCATTTCCCATGGCTAACCTACCTAACACACACATCCCCAGCTCAATAATCCACCCTAATCTACACATCTTTGGACTGTGGGAGGAAACTGGAGCACCCGGAGGAAATCCACGCAGACACGGGGAGAATGTGCAAACTCCACACAGACAGTCGCCCAAGGGTGGATTCGAACCTGGGTCCCTGGCGCTGTGAGACAGCAGTGCTAACCATTGTGCATCTCCAGACATTGATAATGCTCCCCTCCCTACGCCCATATCACACGGAAGGCCATTCAGCCAATTATGCCTGTGCTGGATCCTAGAGGCATCCACACACCACCCCAGCTCCATTATTCCTTTCGCTCCCAAGTAATTGAAAGTTTCTCTTGAATCTGCTTTGACTCAGGCAGTGTGTTCCCGGTCACTCATTGCGCCCAAACAGAATGCGGGGCTTCTCCTCCACACCTTTTGTTCAATCACCTTCACTCTGCCTCAACCCTGTGAGAACCCCCATTCCTCCTCAGTTACTGCCCTGGGCACCTACCATGCACTCCCCACCCCCGCACCATACACAGGCTCCAAGGCCTGAGGTGGTAGTTGTGGCAGAGCATAACCAGTAGCAGGCTGCATCTGACAAGATTCTGCCCTGCTGTTAATCACACTCCGACCATAGCCTATAGCTTCCTTGACATCTGGGCTGCAAACGGAGGAAGTCATTCAACCATCTGCACCAACCGTTTGGTTCTTTGAGACTAAGTGTGGAGGTGGGGCATAAATGTGGGAGGAATCCACTCTCTCGGATGGATGTGTGTGTGTGAGAGTGTGTCTGTGTATGTGTGAGTGAGTGTGATTGTGTGTGTGTGAGTATGAGTGAGTGTGTGTGAATGTGCGTGTGTGTGTGAATGTGCGTGTGTGCATGTGTGCGTGTGCGCGTGTGCATGCGCATGTATGTACGTGCGCACGTCTGTGTGTGTATGTGTGGGTGTGTATGTTTATATGTGTACGTGTGTGTGTGTGCGCGCATGTATGTGTCTGCACGTGTATGTGTGTGTATATATGTAAGTATATGTGTGTGTGTGTGTTGGGGGGGAGGTGGTTGGGAGTAATACAGATTGGGTTTTCTCACTCGAATACATTCTTGTCTGCTCATTACATATGCCCATGTGGGGACAGCCCCCAGCATTATGGTCAGGGAGGTTGGAAACTCACTGAGACCTTCGAGATTCCAATGTGAGCAACAAGGACAGCACTTCACTCAGTGCCACCCAGCAGCATCACTCATCACCTACCACCACCAACCTCCGCCACCCCTAGCTCTGGGGAGGTGATGGCCTAGTGGCAATATCACTGGACTGCTCATCCAGAGACCCAGGTAACGTCCTGGGTTCAAATCCTGCCATGGCGGGATTTGAATTCAATAAAAGAAATCTGGGATTAAGAGCCTAATGATGACCATTGTCAATTGTCAGGAAAAACCTATCTCGATCACTAATGCCTTTTAGGGAAGGGAACTGCCATCCTTACCTGGTCTGGTCTACACATGACTTTGGATCCACAACAATGTGGTTGACTCTCAATTTCCCCCTGGGATGCCAATAATTGCTCGCCTAGCCAGTGATGCCCTCATCCCACAAATGAATAAAAATTAATAACCAGCCAGAGATGCCAGAGTCTTGGCAAAAAGTGGCATCTCACTCTCACAAATCACTCCCATAGATATTCTCCTGAACGATGCCCAAGAAGGATGTTCTTATCCCTACAGGTGTTAATGTGGGTTGTGGTTGGTGGGTCCCTCGAGAGAACCCAGCTGCAGAAGGTGACACAAGAGAATGAATGATCTGCTTCCCTCTGGCACTGTGTACTACTGTCTACCCCATGTGTTATGCCACTATGCGTGAAAGTTGGCATTGGGGTTGGGTACCAGGCATCTCCAGAAGAGATCTCATGTACAGTCAATAGAAAGCATTCTATCTGGATGCATCATAGCTTGGTACGGCAAATGCTCTGCCCAGGACAGTAAGAAACTACAGAGAGTTGTGAACACAGCTCAGTCCATCAGGCAAACCAGCTTCCCATCCATTGACTCCATCTATACTTCTCACTGCCTCAGGAAGGCAGCCAACATCATCGAAGACCCTTCTAACCCTGGTTATACTCTCTTCCAACCTCTTCTGTCAGGCAGAAGATACAAAAGCTTGAACACACGTCCCAACAGGTTCAAGAACAGCTTCTTCCCTGCAGTAAACAGACTGCTGAATGGACCTCCCTAATTCCAAATTTAATGTTGATCTCGCTCTCTGTGGGCCTTCTCTGCAGCCTTATCATTGTGTTCCTCACTCTGTTCTATTCCCCTAATGCACTTTATATGGTATGATCTGCCTGGACTGCAAGCAAAACTAAACTTTTCACTGTACCTAGGTACAAGTGACAATATTATATCAAAACAAATCAAATTCAAATCCATCATTTAATCGCAGGAGAACTTAAACATCTGCGAGCTTTGCACCAGAGGCTGGTATGGGAGGATGGCAGATAATAGTAAGTGGTCTTTGGAGCGGAGACCCACTTTGGGCTCAACCCCACTTGGGTTTGTCGGCATTAGCCAGTGTGAGTTACGTCAGTTCATTAGGTCCGGTTACCCCTAACACTGTCAGTGTTTTAAAAACAGCAAGCCAGACTGAATATGAGAGTTTTCAAGAGCCAATCAACACAGAGAGCTTTCTGTAAGTGTTTGCACAAAGAAACATCACAGAATTAACACATCCAGTCCCTCCATAGCTCAACGGATAAGATTTGGGGATGGGGTTTAAGCCAGGTACCAGGATAACTATATCGCAGATGCTGAGATGAACTCACACCAAGCTCAAGGTATTCCTCTAACAATGATAGTTTAGCTGCCAAATGTTCTCAAGGTTTATCTGTTACACTTTGGTCAGAAAGACAGCTAAACAAATAGAGACAGAGACTGACAAGAGGTAAAGAAAGAGAGATGCAGGACAGCGAGAGAGAACAAGTAACAGACAGAGACAGAGGTAGAAAGCAACAGGCAGAGAGAGCTTGATAGTAAGAGCATGACATAGAGGGAACAACAAGCAGAGAGAGAGAGAGAGAGAGCATGGCAGATAGAGTGAGTGACAGACAGACAGAGAGAGAAAGGGAGCAAAAGATAGAGTGAGAGAGCATGACAGACAGAGAAAGAACTACCAGCAGAGAGAGATGAAAGACAGAGAGAGTGTGACAGCCAAAGATGGAATGAGAGACAGATACAGTGTCTATCAGAGACAGAGAGCGATTGACAGTGCCTGAGAGGAAGAGAGAGAAAGTCAGAGGGAGAGAGACAAATAGAGAGAGGGAGACTGAATAACAGTGAGAATGCAAGACACAAAGACAGAGCGAGCATCAGACAGAGAATGACAAAGGAAGACAGACAGAGAGACAGGCAGAGTGAGACATAGACAAAGATGGACTGAGGGAGAAAGAGGAAGTGGTTGCTGGTGGGAGAGAAGCCATCTCCTTCAGGAACGACAATATATTTCCAAATCAGGGTGGTGTGTGGCTTGGAGAGGAACTTGGAGGGGGTGGTGTTCCTACGTATCTGCTGCCCTTGTCCTTCTAGATAGAAGTGGTCATAGGTTTGGAAGGTGCTGTCTAAGTGATCTCAATGTATCATATGGATGGTGCACACTGCTGCCTCAGTGCGCAGGTGGTGAAAGGAGTAAAGGGTGAAAGCGGCGCCAATAAAGTGGGCTGCTTTGTCTTGGATGGTGTCAAGCTTCTTGAATGTTGTTGGGGCTGCACTCATCCAAGCAAGTGGGGAGCATTCCATCCCACTCCTGACTGTGCTTTGTAGATGGTGGACAGGCTTTGGGGAGTCAAAAGGTGAGTTACTTGCCACAGCGTTCCTAGAATCACCAGTGTGGAAACAGGCCATTTGGCCCAACAAGTCCACACCAACCCACTGAACAGCATCCCACCCAGAACCATCCCCCTACCCTATCCCTGTAACCCTGCATTTCCCATGACTAATGTACCTAACCTGCACATCTTTAGACTTTGGGAGGAAACCGGAGCATCGGGTGGGGAGAATGTGCAAACTGCGCATAAACAGTCACCCAAGGTTAGGATCAAACCCAGGACCCTGGCGCTGTGAGGCAGCAGTGCCAACCACTGAGCCACTGTGCTGCCCCTAGCCTCCGATCTGCTCTGACAGCCACAGTATTTATATGACTAGTCCAGTTTGGTTTCTGGTCTATATTAAGCCCCAGGTGTTAATATTTGAGAATTCAGCAATGATAATCCTACACATTGAATGCTAAGGGGAGGGCTTTAGCTTCACTCTTGTTTGAGATGGTCATTACCTGTATTTATGTGGGGCAAATGTTTCTTGCCAGCCCAAGCCTGGATATTGTCCAGAACTTGTTGCATTTGGATACGGACTGCTTCAGTATCTGAGGAGTTGTGAATGGCACTGAACATCGTACAATCATTGGCGAACATCTCCTCTTCTGACTTTATGATGGAGGGAAGGTCACTGATGAAGCAGCTGAAGACAGTTGGGCCTAGGACACTACCCTGAGGAACTCCTGCAGAAGATATCCTTGAGCTAAGAGGTTTGACCTCCAACAACCATGACCATCTTCTATGTGTCAGGTATGACACCAACCACTGAAGTGTTTGCCCGCTGATACCCATTGATTCCAGTTTTGCTTGGGTTCCTTGATGCCACACTCAGTCGAATGCAGGCTTGATATCAAGGGCTGTCACTCTCAGCTCACCTCTGGAATTCAGCTCTTTTGCCCATGTTTGAATGAAGGCTGTAATGAAGTCAGGAGCTGAGTGGCCCTGGCAGAACCCAAACTGGGCATCACTGATAGCACTGTTAATGGCACCTTCTGTCGCTTTACTGATGGTTGAGAGTAGACCGTTAGGATTGTAATTGGCTAGGTTGGATTTGTCTTGCTTTTTACGGGTAGGACACACCTGGGCAATGTTCCAGATTCACATTAGTTCTGTTACAATGCCCAGTCCCTCCCCACAGAAATGGCACTGTGTTTTGAGCAGCTCTCCAATAGACACCACCCACATTAAATCCCTCTCATCTATCTCAACACCTTTTTTTTTTAGAAAAAGGAGAACTCCTGCTCTGAATCACTATCTAGTAATTCTTGCTGAGAAATGAACATTTTAAGATGGGGTTAAGCTCAGAAGCAATCCCCCTTCAGCTAGTTGGTGTATCAGGGCTCACAGTGTAGGCTTGAAGGACAGATCTGGGTGTGAGTTACAAACGAGGGGTTGAAGAGTTATCTATCCTGTAGTCAGTGTCTCTAGAGGGCAAAGAGGACAATTGGTTTACACATGGTGCCAATGAGACAACCTGCTCCCATTGTGTAGCCCTCCTCCAGCCGTATTCTTAAATGGATCTGAACAGCAGTTTTCTTAACAACTTTTGTGTTTTAATTGAGAACTGGATTAATGTCTCAGGAGGACAAATTCAGTCAGTGAAACCCTTTGGAGAACTGTGGCTGGAGCCCATTGTAGTCCTGGAAAGAAGCCAACGCAAAGCAATCTTTGTCCACTGAAATGAAGCCAGTCAGTCAGATGGAGCTGGGTCCTTTCATCTGCGCAATTATTAATGCACTGTGGAGCACTTCCAGGCAAATATGTTTCATCACTTGAAAAAGGAAGGGAGGTCCTGGGCGGCTATTTGTGAAAGATCTCCCCATTTCAGCTTCAGCAATACAACAACACTTTATTTACTCTGCCACAGGATGTGGGTGTTGCTGGCTGGATCCAGCATTTGTTACCCATCGCTCTACGCCCTAGAGAAGGTGGTGGTCAGCTGCCTTCTTGAACCATGGATGTAGTTAAACCCATAGTGCTGTTGGGGAGGTGCAGTTCCAGGATCTTGACTCAGGGACAGTGAGACAATGGTGATGTACTTCCAAGACTGGTTGGTGAATGGCTTGGAGGCGAACCTGCAGGAGGTGGCGTTCCCATATGTCTGACACCCATACCCTTCAAGATGGGAGGGATCATAGAATCCCTACAATGTGGATGCAGACCATTTGGCTCATTGAGTCCACACTGACCCTCCAGAGAACATCCCAACTAGACCCATCCCTCTACCCAATAACCCTGCATTTCCCTTGGCTAACCCACCCTGCCTGCACATCCCTGGACACAATGGGACAATTTAGCATGGCCAATCACCCTAACCTGCACATCTTTGAGCTTTGAAAGGGAACTAGAGCACCCAGAGGAAACTCATGCAGACAAAGGGAGAATGTGCAAACTCCACACAGACCGTCATCTGAGGGTACAATCAAACCCAGGTCTCTGGCGCTATGAGGGAGCAGTGCTAAACACTGAGCCATTGTGCCATCCTAGGTCAGGGGCTTAGGAAATGTTGGTATAGATGCCTTACTGAACTGCTTGCAGTTCATCCTCTAGACATTAAAGGTAAGGTAAGAAAAAAAAAAATCACCATTTCCCCAGAGATTAGGGAGAGACGACTGGTAGTGGTTTAACCGGAGGGTCACCATGCTTCAGGCGAGGGGAGAGGTTGAGAAGGAGAGTCCTTTATGGTTACCGGAGTGGGTATTGAACCCATGCTGTTGGCATCACTCTACATCAGAAAGCAGCCATTCAGCTAACTGACCCCCTCTGGACAACACATGCTGTTGCCAAGGTGTGCCAATGGTGTATTGAGTGGACCTTTAATGTACTGCAGAGTGTGCCAACCAAGTGGGCAGCCTACTCCCTCTTACCCCAGTCATGGAGCATAGTCCGGGATTTGTACTGTATCATCAAGACAGTTTCTTTACCAACTGTGCCGACAGAAGAGGTGCTCAAATTCTTTTTTTATTTATTTGCTCCCAGTATGTGAACAATTGCTGATAGGGTCCAGCATTTATCGCCCGTCCCTAGTTGCCCTGGAGAAGGTGGTGGTGAGCCAATCTCTTGATACCATGTAGTGTCAGGACACCCACAGTACCTTTAAGGAGGGAGTTCCAGGATTCTGACCCAGCCACGCTGAGAGAACAGCGATGGATTTCCAAGTCAGGATGGTGAGTGGCCTGGCAGGGAACTTGCAACATGAAAAGTGAAAACGAAGGGATGGGAGGGTCTAGGCCTGAAACGTCAAGTTTTCCTGCTCCACGCCTTGTTATCTCGGATTCTCCAGCATCTGCAGTACCTTTTATCTCTAAAACAAAGGGATGTCCTGGGCTACCAGTGAAAGTACTATCCCTTTCAGCTTCATTAAAGCACCAACTTATTCTCTTCTTTCAGGGAAAGAAAATAAAATGAAACAGAGCAATCAAAAGAAACGAGCCCAAAGAGGTGAAGTTTTTGCAGATTCAAGAAAGAAAGCAACTTAAAAAGGGTTTTTAACTTGTTGGTAAATTCCTGGTCCACATCGTTTACACACTCAGCAATTGTACTGACGAGGAGGGAGTTTTGTACCATTTCTACAAAAAGCAAGGAATGTGAGCAGTCCCGGTCTGTCCGCCAACGGAAATTGCTGGAAATACTCAGCGGGTCTGGCAACATCTGTGGAGACAAGGCACAGTTAATGTTTCCGGCCCAGTTACTCTTCATCAGAAGTGTGGTTCTGAAGAAGGAGCTGAAATGCTAACTCTGTTTTCTCTCTACAGATGCTGCCAGACTTGCCATGTTTTCCCAGCAACTCCTATTGGTGTTTCTGATATCCAGCATCCGGAGTTCTTTGGTTTTGCTTTGCTATCTTGAGCTGTACAGCATGATGGCTCAGTGGTTAGCACCGATGCCTCACAGCACCAGGGACCCGGGTTTGATTCCACCCTTGGGTGACTCTGTTTGGAGTTTGCACGTTCTCCCTGTGTCTGTGTGGCTTTCCTCCGGGTGCTCCAGTTTCCTCCCACAGTCCAAAGATGTGCAGGTTAGGGTGGATTGGCCGCGCTAAATTGCCCTGAAGTGTTCAGGGATGTGCAGGCTGTGTGGGTGAGCCATGGTAAGTGTAGGGTTACAGGGGTGTGGGTGGCACGCTCTTCAGAGGGTCAGTATGGACTCTATGGGCTGAATGGCCTGCTTCCACACTGTAGGGATTCTTTGAGCTGCTAGGAACCACGTCAGCACTCGACAACACCAGGAACCAAGGATCAAACTCCTGGGACAGTAAATACAACTTTTCTCACAAATTCCGAATTAACCAGCTCTTTACGCCAATCTTGATATTACCTCAAACAGAAGGAGAAAGGTATTAAGATGGGTCTGCCTCGAACTGACCTCACCCCACTTCAGCACAACAAAAACTTAACCAATCAAGGCAAAGGAAGTTGCATTTACATAGCACCTTTCACAGCCTTGGCATGTCACAAGGTGCCAACGAAGCGACAATGTCTGGATACAGCAGATAATTTGTGCACAAATTCCACAGGCAAATGCAGAGATCCTGACCCATTAGTTTGAGGGGCAACTTGAGGGAAAAATGTCAAAAAAGATGGTGGATGACTGTATGACTCACCAGCTCTTTTTTTGAATGGTGCTGGGGTGGCAACTTGCCAAATAGAACAGGGGGAGCGGGGGAGAGAGAGAGAGAGAGAGACAGACAGACAGACAGACAGACAGAGAGAGAGAGAGAGAGAGAGATTGGGGGGGAGCCGTGGAGATAGATAGATAGTCCTGCACAGACAGACAGTCAGACACATAACCTCAACAGGCTGTGTGTCAGAAAGTTCGCACGTCAATGAAACAGATGGAACAAAAAAGGAAGGTAAAAAAAAACGAGCCCAAACAGGTGAGGTATTCGCAAATTTGAGAAAGAAGCTGAGAGGAACAAAGAGACAGAAAACCAGCCTTTACACTCCCAAGCCTATTACATTTACACCTTTGATCAATGAACCCAAACAGGGCGAGTGCTTTTCGCTCAGTTTTCTGGACAGATCTTATCAATTCTGGTTCCCTACCCAACACAGTCACTGCCCCTCAGGAAGTATTTCATCGAGAGAACTTTGGAAACCTTTCAACGGGACTGGCCAGTGGAAAAATTATTGAAGGCGGTCTTTCATGGGAAATATATCCTCATTATTAAAAATCCATGAAATTAGGAGCTGGCAATCGAATGAACAAAATAACTCCACTTCTTAAAACTGGGCCTTGGCTAGGAAATGATGTCTGGTTGTTGATAACATCATTTGCATTTATCACATGACTACAACATAGTAAACCATTCCAAAAGAAAACGAGTTTACAGGACCATTATCAGGACAAAACCGAAACACCGATCACGACATAAGCTCAGGCAAACCAATGTTTAGTCAGAGAGGGAGGTTGTAAGAGGCAAAACAGTGTGGAGCTGGAGGAACACAGCAGGTCAGGATGCTGACTGACCTGGTGTGTCCCTCCAGCTCCACACTGCGTATCAACTCTGACTTCCAGCGTCTGCAGTTCTTGCTATCTCCCAGAGGTTTTCCGAGCTGTCTATTTGCTGAGGGTGGAATTCCTGATGCAAGACTTGACAAATGGAACAGTCCCTCATTATTGTGCTCGGGAAGGTTGGCGGGGGGTGGGTGGGGTTGCCAACTCAGATTGGGGGCAATCCTGGGGATTATGTCACATGATCTCTCACTCTGGACTGCTCCCACACACCACTCATTGGCCCATCTTCGAGGTCATCCTCCAGCCAATTGGAAAGGTTCTCGGCTTGCCAAATGGGATTAATCTTGATCATTTGCGGTTTCCAGTTTCTCCACCAACTCATCAAAGCTCATTCATCAAAGAGATTGCTGAGCTTTCAACTTAATTCCTCTATTTTTCTAGTTTAAATTAAGAAGGACTTAAGGGTCAACCATTATCTTATTACCTTATTTTTCTACTAATTCTATGAAGGTATTGCTTACCTTTTTCTGTTTTACAATTTTGTACCTAAGACTTCATGTAGTGTGACATTATATATTTTTCACTGTACTCCTGTACTTGAGCACGTGACAAAAAAAATCTAAATCTAATTTTAAAACTACAAACACTTTCCAAATGCTTCCCAGAGAGAGTATCCAGTAAAACAACATAAGTCCAACTTGGGAATGAAAGTACTGGACTCTCATCTTGAGGTACACAAGACGAGACAGACCAGTGTGTGTTGTTTGAAAGTTACACAGCTTTTCTCCCTTCTGAGTTTAAACTATTAGTCAGAATAAAAATTGAAAAAGGAAAGGCAGCTTTCTATAAAGCCCCTGGGGTTTTATCTTCATGTCGTTCTCCATAGGTTCCTGCAATAAATCTTGAAGTCACAGGGAGGGCTGCAGAGCCAAGACCAGTTCTGAGGAAGAGTCTCTCCAGCCGAAATGTTAACTTTGATTTCACTCCACAGGTGCTGCCAGACCTACTGAACTCTTCTGGCAATTTCTGTTCCTGTTTTGGTTTTTGAGAGCTCTGCAGAATTGGGACTACAATAGTCTTGAGTTTGGGTCCACAACCTATTAATTTGAGCACACTGCCTACCGTGAGGAGATGTTCAGGAGGGAGGGGGTGGGGGAAAGAGGATGCAAGTTGTCATGAAGCTCAGGTAAAGTCAACAGCTGGACACAATTAATCATCAAAACCATTCCATTTCTTGCCTTCTCCCTGCCCCTCCATCACCTCGAGAACACGCTGTTCAAAGAAACGATCCTGAAAACATTCCACAAACTCCTCGACCAGGCTACCTTTGCCCGTTGACTTTTCCAGTCAATATGGAGATTAAAATTTTGTAGGATCAACGCCGCGCCATTCTCACCCTAGCCCCATATTCCTCGATTCACTTTATGCTCGAGAATCTAGCGATAGGACAAACTTAATGACTCAGCAACTACGGCTCTCTGGATTAGTGACATAACTCCAAGGAAACCAGTATCCCCCCACCAAATCCCCCTTTATTTACATGTGCACAGTACATGGGCTCTGACCAGCCAGCTCAGAGCCAGACCAGAGAATGAAGAGACTCTCTGAATCCCTTGTTTATATCTGTCAGCCAGGGCTCCCTGATTGGCCCAGGTTAATGGCCCCAATCAAGGATCTCATAGTCAATGAGATCCACCTGGCCCTCACTCAAAGAGAACAGATTCACAACCTTCTGAGTGAAGACATTTCTCCTCAGCACAGTCCAAATGATCAACCCTTTAACTAGAGACTGTGATCCACTAGTTCCCCATCCCAGGGAAATAGTATCCCAGCATTTACCGTGTCAAAACAATATTATATATTTCAGTAAGACTACCTCTCATTCATCCAAGCTCTGCTGTGAATAGATTCTTGTATCTTACTTCCTCATTTCACACAACAGGAGGAGGAGTGCATCTTGTATCTATCAACTGTCTGGTGATCCTAGACAGAAAAATCATAAACTGCCTCTTTATTCAATGGTATTATCATTACGGAGTCCCCTAGTATTGAATTCCTGGGGTACCAGAGGATGGACTATAACCATCATATGAATACAGTGGCTACAAGAGCAGGTCAGAATATTGCAGTGAGTAACTCACCTCCTGACTCTCTGAAGCCTGAAGCCACCAACCACAAGGCACAAGTCAGGAGTCCGATGGAATATTCCCTCGTTTCCTGAATGGGTGCAGCTCCAACAACATTCAAGAAGCTGGATATCATCCAAGACAAAGCAGCCTACTCGATTGGCACCACTTCCACCACTTTCAACATTCACTCCTTTCACCACATACGCACTGAGACAGCAGTGTGCACCATCCATATGATACATCCATATGATACTTAGACAGCACCTTCCAAACTTGTGACTACTTCTACCTAGAAGGACAAGGGCAGCAGATACATGGGAAGACCACCCCCTACAAGCATCCACTCCCTCCAGTGGTACCCTGTCTACAAGATGCACTGCATAAGTTCATCCAAGATGGCGCCTTCCAAACTGAGACTGCTATCATTTAGAAGGTCAAGGGCAGCAGATATATGGAAACACCACCTCCTGCAAGTTCCCCTCCAAGCCATTCACTGTTCTGACTTGGAAATATATGGTCAGAATCACTGGGTCAAAATCCCGGAACTCCCTCCCTAAGGGCATTGTGGGTGGACCTCAATGGACCTACAGCAGTTGGACTGCAGCTGTTCGAGAAGGCAGCTCACCTTCTCAGGGGCAACTAGGGACGGGCAAGAAACACTGGCCAGCCAGCGACACCCATGTCTCATGAATGATATTTTTTTAAAAGCACCATGATCTCGGTAAATACAAGAATGTTTTGTCCTTTAATAGGTAGCTGTTGAGAAAAGGATACCCAACTGTCTCACTGTCACGCAATGACAGGAGAAGCAATTTCAGTCAGAATGCACGGTGGTGGGAATCTGTACAACACATCCAATGATTGGGACCAATAGCAAGGCCTCACATGTTTGAAATAATCTTCCTTTTAAGGAATTGCAAGACACAGGAAACATGCCCTAACCCCATTAAACCAGTCTTTCTTCAGAGTTTATCGTCACGTTGCTCTTTGGCATTCATCAGACAAACAGAGAAAGCTGGAGAGGGGGAAGAACAATTTGTTTATGTAGTGAATCTGAATGCAAGACACAACTCAGAAAACACAAGAACTATCAGCGTCAAGAGACAGAAACTATAGACTCACAGAACAGTTTCAGTTTATTTATTCACAGGACATAAAGAGGTTTATAAAATGATGAGGGGCATAGATAAGGTGAATAGCAAAGGTGAGAGCAAAAACTGCAGATGTTGGAGTCGGAGATAACACAGTGTGGAGCTGGAGGAACATAGCAGGCCAGGCAGCATCAGGGGAGCAGGAAAGTCAACATTTCGCGTCAGGACCCTTCTTTAGAACTTCAGAACTCCCAGACCTGAAGGAGGGTCCCGTCCTGAAACGTTGACTTTCCTACTCCTCTGATGCTGCCTGACCTGCTGTGTTGCTCCAGCTTCACACTGAATAGCAAAGGTGTTTTCCCCAAGGTGGGAAGAGTTCAAAACTAGAGGGCATATTTTTAAGGTGAAAGCAGAAAGATTCAGAGAGGCATGAAGGGCAACATTTTCACACAGAGAGTGGTTTGTGTGTGGAATGAACTGCCAGAGGAAGTTGCAAATGCGGGTACAGTCACAACATTTAAAAGACATTTGGATAAGTTCATGACGGGGAAAGGTTTAGTGGAATATGGGCCAAACACAGGCGAGTGGGACTAGTTTAGTGTGGGAAACCTGGTCAGAGAGTTGGATCGAAGGGTGTGTTTCCATGCAGTAGTGAGGGAGTACACGAGTGCCATCTTTTGGAGTGTCATCTTAAAGGGGGGTCCCGTCAGCCCTCTCTAGGGAATCCCAACTCCGCTATTTTAAAGGAAAGCAGGGAATTCTTCCCCTGTCCCGCCCGGTGTCCTGGGAGGTATTTCTTCCTCAGTTGCTAACACAGATGATATGTTCGCGGCGGCCTTGCTGCCCGCAAATTGGCTGCTGCCTTTTCGTACATGACGACAGCGACTACCCTTTGAAAACACTTCACTGGGCACCGCAAAGTCACGACAGGCACTACACAAATGCAAAGCCTTTCTTTCTTCTCTAGCAGCTGTGGCTCATGTGGCCAAGACGCTGCCAGCACCATGAAGAAGCAAATTTGAGGGTCTTGACCCACCGGCAATGAGTCACGATACGCGTCTCCGAGTCAGGAGGGTACCTGCAACGCAACCCAGAGGCTTCACTAATGTCCCTCTGAAATTGCCCAGTTGTAAGCAGGAGGTGAAGCACTCACACCGAGCTCTGGGATGAGGGAATTACCGGCCGGAGGTACTTGGGAGTGACGTTTGTCTCAAGTGCTGAGGATCACAGGTTCACCATCTGTGCCCGTGAAGCAAGATGTGTCTGGTGGTAAATCGGAATATTCCAGGGGCCATTTCCCAGGTGTAACCCACATGAGTGTGACATCGGAAACCACCGCACCGCTTCCCCTCCACCCCCGGGTCTGGAAAGCAGCAGCTGTAAGGCAGCCGAGGATGGCAGAAAATCAGTAAAGGCTGAATATTTTACACCCATGTTCAACAGGGTAGCCGCGCCCCTCCTCCCTAGACCCCTGCATCCCCTGCATCCTTTCATGACTTTGTCAGAGCAAAGCTTCAGCTCCCATCTTGTATCAGTCTGTTCCATTTCCAGTCGACCTCCGTTGGAATACTACAATTGGTCAAATCAGCCTCAAATCATCACCAACTCTGAATCCAGTTGGACATTCCCAACTGGCACCCATTGGAATACCTCATGCTGTGCAAGGTGGGGGGGTGGTTTGCATTGGATGCTAGGCTCCATGGTGATGCCTCCCGCAGTTCAATACCCAATCTGAAAGCTCATGCCTGGACTCAGGTTGAAGACAACCCGTTTGGGAGCACCACCTCTACAGGAGAGCAGTGCATTCCTCTAGACATACAAACAAGAAACAAGAGCAGGCTGCTCAGCCCATCTAGCCTGCTCCATCTAGCTCTAGTGAGCTCCCAGCCGATCTGGTTCTCTTCAGAATTAGCGGCAGGGAACCAGAGAATTCCTCTTTGTGAGTTTGCTGACATGATTCCCTTTGGATTCATTTCCGACCTCCCAGCTTGAAGACCCCCACCCCATGGGAGTTTTCCAGCTAAAATAACGAAGGCGCCTGGTTCTCAAAACGTCAATGGTCGGTTTGCCTCAGGAGTTGCTGGTAACCCTGATCTCAGAGTTGGGAAGTCAGGGTATTTACACTCCCCAGGAGCCGCTCCTGGGAATTCTGGGCAGTAGGGGAACACATCCGGGCTCCCCTGAAGGAGTTATTGCAAGGTTCGCTGTGATCCCAGACTATGTCCTCATTTCAGATTCCTGTGATGGTTCCTGTCCTCCTATATGGCCCTGAGACGTGGACTGTCTACGGTAGACACCTCAAGGACCTGGAGCAATACCACCAACACTAATTGGGCAAGATCCTGCAAATCTGCAGGGAAGGAAGGTGCACTAACAATAGCATCGTCAGCCAGGGCCAACATCCCCAGCATCAAGGCACTGACCACCCGATTATGAGAGGCTGGGCACATCATCCACATGACTGACACATAACTCCCCGAGCAGCTGCCCTACTCCCAGCTCCGAAATGGCAGGTAAGCTCCAGGTGGACAGAGGAAGCGCTTCAGTGATACCCCCAAGGCCTCACTGATGAAGTGCAACATTTCCACAGACACCTGGGAATCACTGGTCCAAGACCCATCTAAAGTGGAGGAGGGGCATTCAGGAAGGCGTTGAGCACCTCAAGACTTGCTGTTGGGAAAAAATGGAAACCCGGCGAAAGGAGCGCACTGCCACACCAATGCCGTATCCATCCCTTTCCGTGCCCAACACCCTCTGCCCCAAGTGTACCACAGCCTGTGGTAGCTGTATTGGACTGTACAGCCAAATATGGATTCCCCTGAGAGTGGAAGAGAGTCATCTTTGTCTGCGAGGGACTGCCGGTGATGCTGATGATGATGCACAGTTCTAGTTAACAGCTTTCAGGCAAAGGCCAAGAGCTAACCTCTCGATTCCAGTCAACATATTACAAAAATAAACCTCACCGGGTCTTTTTGAAGAGGAGCTGGAGATTTCTGCCACTGTCCTGACCAATCTTCATCCCTTCAACCAGTACCAGCTCATTGGCTCATTCATTCACCTGGAGTCTTGCTGTGCATACCTGGCTTCTTTTTTCTTCATTCATGGGGTATGGCTGTCGCTGCATTTATTGGCCTTTTCTAATTGCCCCTTGAGGAGGTAGTTGTGAGTTGCCTTCTCAAACCACTTCAGTCTACTTTCTATCGGTTGATATTAATTAGGGAGGGAGTTCCAGGATTTTGACGCATGCCACATGGCTCCCGAGGAAGGGTCACCGGACCCGAAACGTTAATTCTGATTTTTTTCTTCACAGATGCTGCCAGACCTGCTGAGCTTTTCCAGTAACTTCTGTTTTTGTCCATGTCACATGTAGATCGGACTAGGGCAAAATAGCAGATTACGTTCCCTATAAAGGTCATTAGTGAACCAGATAGCTTTTTTATAACAACTGACAATGGCTTCATGGTTATCATTTGATGATACTAGCTTCCAATTCCAGATTTCATTCGTTGAATTTTAAACTCCAGCAGCTGTTGTAGTAATGATTTGTACCCATGCTCCCAGAATGTTAGCCTGGATCCCTAGACTATTAAATCCAGTGATAGCAGCAATGCGCCACCATTTCCTAAATCACAAATCCCAGTTATAACCTTTTCCATCGGGCAGAAGCCACGAAAGTTTGAAAACACGTACCAACAGATTTAAGAACAGCTTCTTCTCCATCAGACTTACAACAAACCTTTTATATATCAGAGTTAATCTTCCTCTGCACCTTCTCTGTGGTTACAACACTGTATTCTGTATTCTGTTCTGCTACCCTGATGTACTTCTCCAAGGTATGATTTACCTGGATAGCAAGCAAAACAATATTTTTCACCGTATCTGCATGTGACAGTAATAAATCAGATCAATTCAAGGGCATTCAGGATTCTGAAGCTGGAGGGGTCACAGAGACCTTGCAGGATGGTAGGGACCGGAGGAGATTATAGAGACCGGGACAGCATAGTACCTTCGAGAGATTTGACAAGGCGGACAGGATGTTCATAAACTGAGACATTGCAGACAGGGAAGCAGTGAACAGAGTAAGCGGGGCACGGTTTGAGCTTGGGGAGCTCGGAAAGTGCAATCCCTGGGCAGCGAAGTCAAAGATAGAACTAAGCTTCTCTGTCACAAGCCTCTGCTACGTCAACAAATAGGCATATGGGGTTGGGGTCAGGGGAAAGGAGGAATCAGACAAAAGGCTGAGGGGTGACCTTATAGAGGTTTATAAAATCATGTGTGGCATGGATAGGGTGAATAGCCAAGGTCTTCTCCCTTGGGTGGGGAAGTCCAGAACTAGAGAACATAGGTTTAAGGTGGGAGGGGAATGATTTAAGGGGGACCTAAGGGGCAACTTTTTCACACAGAGGGTGGTGCGTGTATGGAATGAGCTGCCAGAGCAAATGGTGGAGGCTGGTACAATTACAACATTTAAAAGGCATCCAGTTGGGTACATGAATAGGAAGGGCTTAGAGGGATATGGGCCAAATGCTGGCAAATGGGACTAGATTAATTTAGGATATCTGGTCAGCATGGATGAGTTGGAGCGAAGGGTCTGTTTCTGTGCTGTACAGCTTTTTGACTCAACAACACTAAAAGGACAATTTAATCAAAGACCAGGACCAATATACTGTTAAGCCAATAAGCATCTTGTAGACACTCTTAGTGGGGAGGCAATGACCAAGGGCATTATCACTGGACTGTTAATCCAGAGACACAGGTAATGTTCTGGGAACCTGGGCTTGAATCCCGCCACAGCAGGTGGTGGAATTTGAATTCAATTTAAAAAAGTCTGGATTGAAGAGTCATCTAATGATGACCACGAATCCATTGTCAATTTTCGGAAACCATCTGGTTCACTAATGTCCTTTAGGGGAGGAAACTGCCATCCTTGTCTGGTCTGGCCTACATGTGACTCCAGACCCACAGCAATGTGTTTGTCTCTTAACTGCCCTCTGGGCAATTAGGGATGGGCCATAAATGCTGCCTGGTCAGTGACACCCACACTCCATGAATGATTTTTTTTTTAAAAACGCCAGCACAGTTTAGAAATTCCAATGTCCTAATTGGATTGATTTGATCAATGAATTCTGGAGTCTATGTGAAGCAAAGCCAATTGGCTGTTATTTGCCACAATCACAAAGCCTTTTGGCAACATTTAACCTGTGTCATGACGCAAACAGCCAGTACGCGTCCAAAACTAAATCGCTGAGCACTCCAGTCTGCGGCACTGAATGAACAGGAATGGGACAGGCCCATTCGCAAACAGCTAAGCACCGGTCTCTTCATTGTACAGCAGCACCTACTACGGTGGTGCCATGGTTTGGGCAGGTGGCAAGGGGACCATTGTGTGCCTCTGACGCATGGAGCTTGCTGGTGATAGGGCAGCAACATATACCCCCGAGCTACACCGGGAGAGAGCCTCAGTCATTGCTTGTGAAGAGGAGAGAGGCAGGGCCGTAACAGCGAGCCAGGAGCCCATTCAATGCCCTTGTCCCCTTTAGTGGTGCAGGGAAGTGCTCCCCTTACTGCAGGAGGCGCCGCTCCACGTGTGAAACACAAATCAAGGCGGCCCCCTCCCCACCCCCACCACTTCCCCACCCCTAATTCATTCATCACCCCGACCCTTTCCACAATGGGCCCTGTGCAAAGAAACAAAATCCCCTGCCATCACCTGATCAGTGTCATCACAACGGTCTCCTGACCGATATTCCTGCCTCGAGGAGGCACACAATAAAAAGGTATACGGTTTGCTGGAGTGTGGGATCTTGCTGTGCACAAAACCAGTTGCCGCATTTCAAAAGGAACAGGGGCTGACAGATCGGACAGTAATCTGCAGCACGGAAACTGGCACCTTGGAACCTCTGGCCGGGAGCAGGACGGTGCTGTCAGCCACCGAGGGACAGGGACATCTGCTCAGACGCCTGACCAGCGCCACCATCTTGTTTTCCATGCATTTTAAAAAGAAAATGGCTTTAACCACAGCCAGAGCAGCAAAGGTCATGGGGTCAAGGGCAATCGCTTCACTGCAGAAACAGACACCTCACACAGGTTCAGCAGGCAGGGGGTTGGGGGCGGGTTGAGGTCAGAGATTGGTGCCGCAACAGGGAAAGAGCTTCGAAATCTAACTCCATGTGACAACTTGTGGACTCTCCTCAATTGGAGTTCTTCCAGGCTCTCCCTGGCCTTTGGGACCCAAATCCAACTCCAGGCAATCGGGAGTGGGAACACTGTACACTTACCCAAGAATCCTGGGAAGGACGGCCGGTGCTGCAGTGTAATGTCACTGGGTTAGCAACTCAGAACCCTAGGGTAATGTTCAGAGGGCCTGGATTCAAAACCCACCATGGCAGATGGCAAAATCTGAACTCTACAGAACTCTCGCATGAAGAAGTAACCCACAATGACCATGTAACTGTTACCAGTTATCATAAAAGCCCATCTGGTTCACTCATGGCTTGTTTTCTCTTTATTCATTCACAGGAAGAGGGTGTCGCTGGCCAGGCAGCATTTATTGTCCATCCCTAATTGCTCAGAGGGCAGTTGAGAGTCAACCACATTGCTGTGGGTCTGGAGTCACATGTAGGCCAGACCAGGTAAGGATGGCAGTTTCCTTCCCTAAAGGACATTAGTGAACCAGATGGGTTTTTCCTGACAATCGACAATGGATTCACAGTCATCATTAGACTCTTAATTCTAGATATTTATTGAATTCAAATTCCACCATCTGCAATGGCGGGACTTGAACCCTGGTCCCCGGGTCGTCGTCTGGCTCTCTGGATTAACAGTCCAGCGATAATACCACTAGGCCATCGCCTCCCCTTTTAGGCATCCTTACCCTGTCTGGCCTACATGTGACTCCAGAACCACTGTAATGTAGTTGACTCATTACTGCTAAATGCTGGCCTAGCCAACAACACTTACATCCCATGAACAAACTCACTCATTTTTTTAAAAAAAGTTTCTTTAAGACACCCAGTCTGTCTTCTGCTACAGTCAGTCACTCATGCTGATTGCACAGAGACAGGATCTCTTCTCCAATATCAGGGTGTATGACATTAACATTTTTATCGTGTTGCTCAGATGTGCGCTTTCAGTAAATATTTCAGCCATACCTTTGATCAAACAGTTTTACGTCGTACTTTTCCCAATGCAGTGTCCAGAACAAATTCTCACCTCAATAACATAGAACATAGAACAGTACAGCACAGTACAGGCCCTTCGGCCCACGATGCTGTGCCAAACAAATGGTGAACAACACAGGTTGGGATTCATATTACACACTGTCATAGGCCTACAGTTAAATACGTTTGATTACCTGGATAAGGATAGTAAATATCCACTGTATCTCTTTAACCAGACTGCACAACAATATTCCTCCTGTAATGACTTTGGGTTATTATACGTTCCAAACAAATTCTGAAGTCACAGGACACCAGGTTATAGTCCAACAGGTTCATTTGAAATCGCTTCACCTGATGAAGGAGTGGCGCTCTGAAAGCTTGTGATTTCAAATGAACCTGTTGGACTATAACCTGGTGTCGTGTGACTTTCTGACTTTGTCCACCCCAGTCCAACACCAGCACCTCCACACCATGGCTACTAAACAAATTCTGAAGTGCTGACGGCACTACTCCATGGGAAAACAAAGTGTAGAGCTGGATGAACACAGCAGGCCAGGCAGCATCAGAGGAGCAGGAAAGCTGACGTTTCAGGCCTAGACCCTTCTTCAGAAAGCCCAAAACGTCAGCCTTCCTGCTCCTCTGATGCTGCTTGGCCTGTTGTGTTCATGCAGCTCTACACCTTGTTATCGCAGATTCTCCAGCATCGGCAGTTCCTACTATCCCTGAAACTACTTCATGGGATGCACTGTTCCACAACAGCGCTGTCTGGAGAGGAGGTTTGATTTTTCAAAACCACAAGGGGTCTGGGAAAAGTATACAGGCAGGAAATCCACTCTCTTCCATTGGGCAGAAGATGCAAAAATTTGAAAACACGTACCAACAGATTTAAGAACAGCTTCTTCCCTGCTGTTATCAGATTTATAAATGGGCCTCTCATATGTTAGAGTTGATCTCTCTGTGCACCTTCTCTGTAGCTGTAACATTATATCCTGTACTGACGTACTTATGTCAGGTGTGCTTTGTCTGGATAGCACGCAAGACAATACTTTTCACTGTATCTCAGTACGTGTGACCATAATAAATCAAACTAAGTCAAAAAGTTCCTGCTGGTGAAAGGATCAAAACGGGAAGGGACAGATTTAAAGTAACTAGTTAAGGGAATAGAAAATGAAACAAGGAGAGACCTTTACGGACAGCGAGTGATTAGGGTCTGGAATGTACTGCCTGAGTGCGTGCTGGAGTTGATTCAATTGAGACTTTCACAAAGGAACTGAATGATTACCTGACTGGAGGAATGTGTGATGCAAGGTTACAGGGACAGGCGAGAGAGTAACACAAAGTGAAACGCACATTTGTAGAGCCAGTGCGGACATGATGGGATGAATGGCCTCCTTCTGTGCTGTAACAATTTGTCATTGTACCCACTGTTGAACAGAGCAGAGTCTCGATCATAACAACCTCAATGATATCTTCACAACTTCACTAATATTCCTTTCCAAGCTTTTAATTCAGAGTTAAAGGGTGAAAAATCGACACGAGAAAATATCAGGCACAGTAATCTACACTGGAACAAACTAGGCTGACAACACAGGAGAACATGGCTGTGTCAATCTTTCTCATTTCATAGAATGGTAACACAGCATTGAATGAAGCCATTCGGCCCTAAATGCTGGTGCTGGATCTCCAAAAGGAGCAACTCACCTGCACCCAACCCTGCGCCTTCATGATCTTGCACATTCAGTTTTCCTTTCCACATAATAATCCAACTCCCCTCCGAAAATCCCAACTGAACCTGCCTCCACCACACCATTTTTCTTAGGAATTCACACAATGCCCTAGAGTGCAGAGGCAGACCATTCAGCCCATTGAGTACACAAAAACTCTCTGAAGAGCATCCAACTCAGACCCACCCCTGGACACTATGGAGTTATTCAGCATGGCCAATCCACCTTAACCTGCACATCTTTGGGCTGTGGAAGGAAATCCACGCAGACACAGGGAGAGTGTGCAAACTCCACACAGAGAGTCGCCCGAGGCTGGGATTGAACCTGGGTCCCTGGCGCCGTGAGGCAGCATTGAGCCATCGTGCCAGGCCTTGACACATTGCATTCCAGATCCTAACCATGAAGAAGCTTTTCCTCATCTCACCACTGTTTCCCCTAACAGGAACTATTCTCTCTGCCCACTCCATCTGGACACATTGTGATTTTGAGCAAATCTCCTCTCAACGTTTTACTATACAGAGAAAGCAGTTCCAGCTTCTCCAATCTATCGATCTAAGTGAAGTGCCCTATCCCTGGAACCATCTTCCACTGGCATTCTGCCATCTTTCTGGTGAAAATGGAGAGCGGGTGGCAGTATGGGGAATGACCACCTCAGTTCACCAGTGGGAGATGTTGCATAAGGCAGTTAGTACCAGAAAGGCTTAACTGACCATGAGATAAGGATATAAAGGAGAGATCCTGGGAGGAGCTAGTCAACACTCATGTGTTGTCCAAGCGGTCATTTGACACTAACAGTAATGTGCATTCGCTCTTAAGTCAAGTTTCACATCAGGCTCTTGTGTAACACTGATGCATTGTAACTAGCTACTAAGTACTACGTAATAAACTTATTCTGTTTATCAACAACGAGCCTATCTTTTGCTCAAGACATCATATCCTTCTCCACTTGGTATCAGTAGAATAGACTAACAAAAAGAATTGGTAGCAGTAATTCTATCTAAGGCATCTCATCTGATCGAAGTCATCAAGGCATTAATAGGAAAAGCAGGGTTGATAAAGATAAATTATTTCCACTGGTTGGGGGATTCTACAACTCGGGGGCAATTTAGGGCTTGACCATTTGGGAGAGAGGTTACGAAGCACTTTTACACACAAAGAGGTCAAGGTTTGGAACTCTCTTCCACAAATAGCAGTGGATGACGGATCAGTTGTTAATTTTAAATCCGAGACAGATAATTTTTTTTGTTCAGCAGAAGATATGGGCCAAAGACAGGTACGTCGAGCTCGTCCACAGATAAGCCATGAGCTCAGTGAATGGCGGAACAAGCTCGAGGGGCTGAATGTCTTAATCCTGCTCCTATATAGTTCCAGTGGACACGATTACAACACACAGCACATTGACAACGGTCTGGATTTTTGCCATAAGTTCCTGTGGAACCATCTCCGTGGCTTTTGCAGGCACTCGTTTCCAAGAATCTTGTTGATTCTTTCCAAGTTTCAACATCGGGCACCCATTTGCACCCTCAACCTTATCCTGCAGGAAAGATCTATCTGGGCTTGAAATCAACAGGCACAAGAAGTCTACCTTCAGGCTATAAGCAGCAAGATCTGGATTTCCTCACACTGCACCCAGGCTGTGATCGTGGAGCTAAGTTGGACCATTTCCAAAAATGTAACAGCTTCTAAACAAAAAAACAACAAACGAGAAGTTGGAGCTCAGCTAACGTGGGCTGAAGCAACTGCAGAATACAACAAGGCGCGTGACAATGCGCTTCTATGTTTTAAAGGAACCCTTTAAAAAGATGGCAGGCAGGCTGGGTTGCTGGACATCGAGCGTGCCTAATGCATTGGAGCGATCTTTATCTTTGCTTATGAGTCAACTCAGCATTCAGAGGCGCCCACATCCCTGCTCGCAGGAGTCTACAATCTGCCTGTAGTGACAACGCTCAGACAGTCACATTCCATCAGTTGATCAAGTGCCTCCAAACTCGACCTCTCTGACCTCTCGTGTAATCTTCGATTCAGTGGATTCCCTCAGGCCAAAACTGTTTTTAATCAGCCTCTCTCCCTGTTCCTTCCCCGACACAAAAAAAAACATGGTCATGACCTTAGCATCCAGGAATGGACATTCATCATCTTTTGCCAGAACTATTTTGGTTTGCTCTCCTGCTTTTTCATTTTATACTTTCTCTCAGCTGGTTTTCTGCACACCTCCTGCTCAAATTCAGGCTTCAGAGTGCCAGGCAAAACCATACCCATTGCCACAAATTCCTTCAGCGTTTGCCCTTGACGACAGCCGTGCTCTGCAATCTCACCACTTGACTGTGGATTGAAAAGCCCCACTCCAAGGCCCAAGCCCACAATCTAGGCTGATTCTCTCGACGATAAACCAAGAGAATCCCTCTGAACTGACATACTGACATGCAATTCTGACGATGATTGAGGGGAGTTCTCCCCGATGTCTGGGGCCAATGTTCACTCAAAGACAGATTATCAGTGTGTTATCACACAGCCGTTTGTGGGACCTTACTGTGCACACACATGGCTGTACTGTGTGCGGCCAAATGCTGTAATTCAAAAGTAGTTCACTGGCTGTAAGGCACTTCCTGAAGTTATAAAAGGAGCAAATCTTCACATTCAAGTTTGTCACATAACTCTTCTGCATACGCTGCACTCAACCTTTGTTTCCAACCTGGACACTGTGATAACATTACTGGGACTCACACTCCAGAGACTCAACTTAATGTTCTGGGGATATTGGTTCAGATCTCAGCATGACACCTACTGGAATCTAAATTTAATCAGTAAATTAGAAACAGTTACTAACTGCGCAAGCAGTAGTGACCATTGGAGCCATCATTAATTGCTGCAAAGACACATCTGGTTCAGCGGCGACATTAGAGCAGGAAACCTGCTTTTTTATCTTACATGTGACTATAAGCCCGTAATATGTTGTAAACTCCTACCTAATCTCTGAAATGGCCCTGTAACAAGTCCAAAGGCAATGAGGAATGTACATCAATGGTGTCCCATGAAGGCAGATTTGAGAAAAGATTTAATTTTTTCCTCCTCCAGTTTAAATTGTAAGAGAATGTGATCAATTTAATTTCATCCCCTTATATTTTACCTAGCTGTGGGCTGAATACGTACCTCACTCTTCTCAGGATCACCTACTCCCTTCTTGGTTATTACATCAAAGTGTTGAACACTATACATCTTTCCTGAAACACTTTACGAAGTGCAGTCAGAGTGATGTAGGAAATTCAGTGGCAAATTGCACAGAGAGCTCCCATGGGAACAGCATAATCAGCCGTTCTCAAGAAGTGTTGACTGAGGGGATAAATATTGACCAGCCTTACAGAGTGAATTCCGCTTCTTCAAAATTGTTCCACAGGATTTTCTGAGTCTGCCAGAGAGAATCTGAGATAAACATCTCTACTGACAGATGCTCTCTCTGTCAGTGGAGCACTCCCCCAAAGCTGCAAACAAGGATCAAGTTTTCTCTTTGAGTCAGCTCCTATTCAAGCCAGCCCACATTGGGAAAGGGACATGCAAACATACTCAGGCAATTAACGATAGAGAAAAGCAATGTCCCAGGAATCTCCGCTGACACTGATCGAAAGTTTAACCTAATGTAGGAACCACAGCAAAGCACACACCAGCTGCTGTCCTCATCATCAATTGCCTTCATAATGGAGTGATTTTGGACCTTGAATCTAAGGCAGGATGTGCTGATCTTGGAGTGGATCCAGAGGAGGTTTATAAGAATTACCCCGGGATGAAGGGCGTGACACATGAGGAGCAGTTGAGGACTCTGGGTCTATACTCGATGGAGTTTAGAAGGATGAGGGGGGGATCTCATTGAAACTTACAGAATACGGAGAGGCCTGGAGAGAGTGGATATGGAGAAGATGTTTCCACCAGTAGGAGAGACTGGGACCTGAAAGCACAGCCTCAGAGTGAAGGGACCACCCTTTAGAACTGAGGTGAGAAGGAATTTCTTCAGCCAGAGGGTGGTGAATCTGTGGAACTCATTGTCACAGAGAGCTGTGGAGACCAAGTCATTGAGTGTCTTTAAGATGGAGATAGATAGGTTCTTGATTGCTAAAGGGATCAAGGGTTACAGGGGGAAGGCAAGAGAATGGGATTGAAAAACTTATCAGCCATGATCGAATGGTGGAGCAGTCTCAGTAGGCCGAATCGTATATTTCTGTTCCTATATTTTATGAGTCTTATGGGGAGGTGGACGTGGGGGGAGGGAGTTCTGTCTTCTGTATTGAAAACCAGGTCCCACCTGAATTAGGAGGATCCAAGCTGCTAATCTTTATAAAGCCCTGTAAAGGAGTGGGTTCTATTTGGGCACCGACCTTGGTGGAGTATTGGCTTCATGTAAGGGATGCTGTCTGATTTGTTCGTCCCGTCATTTGCTATCTAGCGGTGAAAAACATAGTCATCACTGCCCCGCACAAAATCAGCTGGTCTCGGCACTAAATTAGCGGACCGTCATTCCTTTTCGATCTCTACCTCCATCATGTCTGCCAGTCCTGCTCTCCCTTCACTGTAGGGAGTGTTTCATTCTAGTCATCCTCCCACAATTCAGCCATCCTTCAGCAAACACAATGAGACTATTGATCTGCACGATCCAGGGGATTGTATTCCAAGCTTGTGTTGAAAATAATGATGGTTAGCATCAGTAGGGTGGCACAATAGCTCAGTGGTTAGCACTGCAGCCTCACAGCACCAGGGACCTGGGTTCGATTCCAGCCCCAGGTGACTGTCTGTGCGGAGTTTGCACATTCTCCCCGTGTCTGTGTGGGTTTCCTCTGGGTGCTCCAGTTTCCTCCCACAGTCCAAAGATGTGCAGGCTAGGCAGATTGGTCATGCTAAATTGCCCCATAGTGTTCAAGGGTGTGTGGGTTATAGGGGGATGGGTCTGGGTGGGATGCTCCAAGGATCGGTGTGGACTTGTTGGGCCGAAGGGCCTGTTTCCACACTGTAGCGTTTCTAATGGTTGCAGAGTGGTTAGATAATTAATACTGAGAGACATGGCTTCAAATACCAGCTGAGGAATTTCAAATCATTTTTAAGTCGAAATTAATTATCACTGACCATGAAGCTACCAGATTACTGTAAAAACTGATGTGGTTCGCTCACGTCCTTTAGAGATGGAAATCGGTCAGCAATAACTAGTCGGGTGAGTGTATGATTGATGCTTAATTGGTCTTATGGTCTAGCAACACACACCCAGTTATTCTCAAGATACGACACCTCAGTGAGGAAGAAGGATTCTAGAAAGGGTATAAACCAACCACAGATAACCAAGGATGTTAAAAATAATAAATTGATCGAAAAAACACACAAAAGGGCATTTTGTTTGCTGGAGTGTCAGAGGCTAAGGGTGATCTTCTAGAGGTTTATAAAATCATGAGAGGCAATGGATAGAGTGAATAGCCAAGGTCTTTTCCCTGCGGTGGGGGAATCTAAAACAAGAGGGCATAGGCTTAAGGTGGGTGGCACAGTGGCTCAGTGGTTAGCACTGCTGCCTCACAGCGCCAGGGACCCCAGTTCAGTTCCAAGCTCAGGCGACCGTCCGGGTAGCGTTTGCACATTCTGCCCGTGTCTGCATGGGTTTCTCCCGGGTGCTTCCACAGTCCAAAGACATGCAGGCTAGGTGGATTGGCCACGCTAAATCATCCCATAGTTCCCAGGGATGTACAGGTTAGGTGAGTCAGCCAGGGGGAATACATAGCTACAGGGATAGGATGGGATGCTGTTCGGAGAGTTGGTGTGGGTTCGATGGGCCGAATGGCCTGCTCCTACGGTGTAGGGATTCTATTCTAAGCTGAGAGGGGAAGATTTAAAATGGGGTAACATTTTCACGTAAATGGAACTAGCTGCCAGAAAAGGTGGTGGAGGCAAGTATAATTACACCATTTCAAAGTCATCTGGGCACCAAGAGGAAGGGTTCAGAGGGATATGGGCCAAATGCTGTCAAGTGGGACTAGATTAATATAGGATATCTGGTGGGCATGGATGAGTTGGACCGAAGGGTCTGTTTCTGTGCTGTACATCTCTGTGACTCTATGTTTCGCCACCACTAACACACTTATGAGTGTGTCGCTGACCTTGCCAATCATGCTCAGAAGCCACGAATGGGCTAAAAGCAAACTTGGTTATTTTCAGTTTTTGTTTTTAAATTGTGCGTGAGATAAAAATGGGGAAGTAGAGGGTTTAGTGGGAACTTTGGATGTTCGCCGTTGCTCGCAAAGTGAAAACAAGTTGCCTTCAGGACTTTCTGATAAGTCAGACCCCGAGCTAGCTCACGTGAAAAATAAAATCAATCTTAAAAAGTTTACCTATGTCTTTGATACTGTAAATTCAGCAGCTGAGATAATCCCTTCCCTGGCACCAGTCCCTCACCTCCCCTGTTGGTTCTAGTCCTGTTAGCAGCCCTTCCCAACATTAACACTCCTGCCTGCTTTGTAACTGTGTTCCAGAAATATCTGACATGGCACACCCCCTATTTGGTGAAGCACCTTCTCAAAAGGGAACTGAGCACATAACCTAGTGTGACCCTAGATGTCTAACCTGAAGGGGTTAAAAAAAACTTGCATTTACATGGTTATTTTCGTGGTGACTCAAACTACTTTCCAGATACTTATAAAAGTTGATACAGTGTGGAGCTGGAGGAACGCAGCAGGTCAGGCAGCATCACAGGAGCAGGAAAGTCAACGTTTCGAGCCGGGACCCTTCATCAGGGGTGAGGTAGGTGGAATGGTGACAGGTGAACACAGGTAGGGGACTGTAGAGATTGGTCACTGTGAAGGGTGGGGAGGATAGGTGAGGAGGAAGATTGACAGGTCGTATCAGGTCAAGTGAGAGGGAGAGCTGGACATGGGATGAGGCCAGGGGTGGGGAGATTTTGAAACTGGTGAATTCCATGTCTGGGCCATCGGGCTGTAGGGTCCCGAGGAGGAATATGAGGTGCTGCTCCTCCAGTTTGCGTGTGGTATCATTGTGACACTGGAGGAGGCCCAGGATGGCCATATCACCCAGGGAGTGGGAGGGCGGAGTTAAGATGGTTGGTGACCAGAAGGTGTTGTTGATTTTAGCTTACAGAGCGCAGATGATCCATGAATCTGTTACCAAGTGTACGCTTGATCTCACTTACATAGAGGAGACCACATTGGGAGTAACAGATACATTAGACCAGGTCGGACGATGGACAGGTGAACTCCTGTCAGATCTGGAAAGTTTGCCCTGGGCCTCGAATGGAGGTGTAGGGGCAGATGTAGCACTTCCTGCGGTTGCAGGGAAAGGTGCTGGGGGTGGTGGGGCTAGTGGGGAGTGTGGAGCGGATGAGAGAGCCGCAGAGTGAGCAGGCAGACAGGGGTGGGGAGGGAAGTATCTCTTTGGTTGTGGGGTCAGATTGCAGATGGTGGAAGTGGCGGAGAATGATACGTTGATTGTGGAGGTTGATGGGGTGATATGTGACTTTGTGAAGTGTAGTCACGGCTGTCACATAGGGATTGCAACAGCCTGCTCCCGCAAACAGCAATAGGACAATGACCAGATTTCCTGTTATCTGGTAGCAGCAGCGTGTACTATCTACAAGATGCACTGCAGAAATTCACCAAAAATCCTCAGACAGCATCTTCCAAACCCACGGCCACTTCCATCTAGAAGGACAAGGGCAGCAGATACATGGGAACATCACTCTCTGCAAGTTCCCCTCAAAGCCACGCATCATGGAATATTCTCCATTGACCTAGCTAACTGCAGCTCCAACAACACTTAAGAGGCTTGATACCATCCAGGACAAAGCAGTTTGCTTAATCAGGACTAACCCAACACCTTCAACATGCATTCCCTCCATAACTGACCTACAGTCGCAGCAGTGTGTACCATCTATAAGATGCGCTGCAGAAATTCAGGTTCCTTAGACTACACCTTTCAATCCCACAACCACTACCAGCAGATACATGGGAACACCACCACCTGAAAGCTCCCATTTGAGCCACACACCATCCCAATCTGTAACTATATATCGCTGTTCCTTTAGTGTAACTCGGTCAAAACTCTGAAGCTGCTTCTCTACTGGCACTGTGGGTGTCCTTACACCACACGGATGGCAGTGGTTCAAGAAGGCAGCTCACCCCACCTTCTCAAGGGGCAACTAGGGATGGGCAATAAATGCTGATCTCATCAACAAACGTCCACATCCCATGAACCAATAAACAGGGTCTAGGCCCGAAATGTCAGCTTTCCTGCTCCTCTGATGCTGCTTGGCCTGCTATGTTCATCCAGCTCTACACCTTGTTATCTCAGATTCTCCAGCATCGGCAGTTCCTACTATCTCTCATAGAAGCAGAGAATCCCTATTCTAATTGGAATTCATATCAGAAGTGTCCACTAACAACATATAACATTAGAAAAGCAGATAAACTGGCGCTGAATCAGAACACACTGAACAGCCCATAAATGGGAGACTCAGGAAACCATGGAAACCAGGCTCCCTTGACCTAGATGTGAAGGGGTCGTGGCAGTGTGTTACAGGTCACCTTACCAGAAAGCCCAAGTTGCTGTGGCAGCACAGTCTGCTCATGTTGTAGCCTGGAGCTACAGATAGTGATGGGAGAGCCTCCAACATTCCCGAGCAGGAATCTCTCTCAGTCTTGCTCACAGCCATTGACCCATGTTGAAAAGATTTCCGAGCAGTTGTTTGACTACATTGTGAATCCTTTGGCCATTGAGTTCTGGAATGGGATTCGAACCAAGAGCCCCTGGCTCAGAGACAGAGATGCTGCCCATAAGCACTCCTATATAACAAGCATGGGGCTGGATGAACACAGCAGGTCAAGCAGCATCATAGGAGCAGGAAAACTTGACGTTTCGGGCACTCCTATATGAAGGGTAGGAGGCTAGAATCGATCCTGAGGGTTCCATTACAAGTTTCTGTGTTAGGGCATTAGAGCCAAGACTCTCAGAAGAAGTTAAAACAATGGACTGGGGACTCTGGAAATCTGAAGTAAAAACAGAAAGCACTGGAAAAGTGCAGCTGATAGTCGTAGAGTCATAAGGCATGAAAACAGACCCTTCGGCCCAACATTGACCAGTCTATCCAGCCTCTCCTTCTAACTCAAAACTTCCATTTCTGGCAACATTCTGGTAAATCTTTTCTGCACCCTCTCTAATTTAATAATATCCTTCCTAGAACAGGGCAGCCAGAACTCTACACAGTACTCCAAAAGTGGCCTGACTAACATCCTGTACAACCTCAACATGACATCCCAACTCCAGTACTCAATGGTCTCAGCAATGAAGGAAGGGTCCAGTCCCGAAACGTCAGCTTTCCTGCTCCTCCGACGCAGCTTCGCTTGCTATGTTCATCCAGCTCTACATCTTGTTATCTCTTAAGCATGTTAAACACCTTCTTTACCACCTTGTCTACCTGCAACACAACTCAGATGCTAACAGAACTGCTGACTTCTTCCAGCACTTTCGTTTCTCAATCCCAGAAAGAGAAACTGACCCAACTCAGTATTCCCTATTCCTCAGATGACATGTCCATCCTTGGCCTCCTACAATGCCACAGTGATGCCACCCGAAGGCTGCAGGAACAGCAAATCATATTCAGCCTGGGAACCCTGCGCCCAATGGCATCAATGTGGATTTCACAAGCTTCAAAATCTCCCCTCCCCCAACCGCATCCCAAAACCAGCCCAGCTCATCTCCACCTCCCTAACCTGTCCTTCCTCTCACCCCAAGCCACACCCCCATCTCCTATCTACTAACATCATCCCGCCCCCTTGACCTGTCCGTCCTCCCTGGACTGACCTATCTCCTCCCTACCCCCCTACCTACACTCACCTTTACTGACTCCATCCCCGCCTCTTCGACTTGTCTGCCTCCTCTCCACCTATCCACTCCTCTATCCATCCTCTATCCGCCTCCCCCTCTCTCCCTATTTATTTCAGAACCCTCTTCCCCTCCCCCATTTCTGATGAAGGGTTTAGGCCCGAAACGTCAAGTTTTCCTGCTCCTATGATGCTGCTTGACCTGCTGTGTTCATCCAGCCCCATGCTTGTTATCTCGGATTCTCCAGCATCTGCAGTACCTTTTATCTCTGATACAGTATTCCCTCACTCGTGTATTTTGGAAAAGTACAAAAACATGCGCTCTTCAGCTACCTGTTTAGGCATGTATATGACATACCCATGGGGCATGAACCTTCTAGCCCAGAGGTAAGGACATTACCAACGTAGCATAATTGCACACTGGTTCTGATGATGGAGCGGGAGAAGCCACAAGATTAAAAAAGGAGGCACCTCAACTATTCAGTGCTCACGTTTATTTTTCAATGAAGGTGACCTTGGAAAAAATATTAAATGTTTTGGGAGCTGTTAATTTTATCAGCATCAGTTTTTGAAGAGAATGTTTCGCTGTAACTGCGCTGATTACTCCAAAGTATTTAGGACACAGAAACGGGCCATTCAGCTCAATGCTGGTGTTTCTGTTCCAATTTAAGCCTCCTCCTCCAACAACCTGGAAACTTGAATCCACTTCAACAGGAGGGAACTCAAGAACACAAGAGAGATGCAACAGCACCCAGGGCTGAAGCTGGACTGTATCGGAACAAAGCTGTTTCCCTTCCAAGACTTGGCTCCCGCACAAAAATCTCACTACTTCCAGAGAAGAGAAAGTAATAACAGTTTAATTTAAACTCTTCTGAATTGTAATGGGCTTCTCTGGCTGGTTAGGGATATTTACCTGATCGTGGCTAATTTAGAATAATTCAAACGAATTAAGGATGTCAATGAACTCCTGAGATAAAAGGGGATTGGAATGCCTACCCATGATTTTGTCATTCAAACGTGTAATCGTTCCAAAGAAGCTACAAACTGCAGAGATTAGGTAATTCAAATTAAGGGCTTCACTTTGTTCTCCAATTGATACAAGTTACATTTCCTCCGCAATGGCTGTTGGAGTTCTTGGGTTTGCACGGGCGTAAATGATGGTCACTAGTGAGTGCAAGATAGTGCAAGGAAGCAGAGGGGAACAGGAGCAGGAGTAGGCCATTCTGTGCATCCAACCTGTTCCACCATTCGAGAGCATGGAAGATCATTGACCTCAAAGCCACTTTCCCCTCACTATGCCCACCTCCCTGAATTTATTGGGTATCTAGAAATCTATCAGTCTCTGTCTTGATCATACTCAATGACCGAGTCCCCACAGGTCTCTAGAGCAAAGAATTCAATAGATTCCCCACCCTCCAAATGCAGAAATGCCTCCTTTTCCAAGTCCTAAATGACTTGACTCTGATTATTGAGTGGTATGCACAGCAAAGAAACCCAGACCCCTGGTACTACACAGCCCCTGACCTTGGGGAAACATCCTTTCTGCACCCAACCTACTCAGAATTTCTGATGAAGGGTTTAGGCCCGAAACGTCAAGTTTTCCTGCTCCTATGATGCTGCTTGACCTGCTGTGTTCATCCAGCCCCATGCTTGTCTACTCAGAATTTTGTAAGTTTCAATGAAATCACATCTCATTCTTCAAAACACCTAGTCTCCTCAAACTCTTCTTGTCAGAAAGTCCCAACAACCCAGGAATTAGTCTGGCGAGAAAATAAAACTGAACCAACTGCGGATGCTGTAAATCAGAAACAAAAACAGAAGTTGCTGGAAAAGCTCAGCAGGTCTGGCAGCATCTCTGGAGAGAAATCAGAGTTAATGGTGCGGGTTCAGTGACCCTTCCTCAGAACTGATTAGTCTGGGGTGAAGCTCTGTCGCACTCTCTCGATTATTTTAAAAGACACCATTAATCCCAGTGAAACAGCCCCTGTGGGGTAAATAAAATTTAACTTGGAATATTAGCATGGAAACTTAGCAAAAGCAAATCAAAAGGACGTTATCCCAGGTGATGATGCACCGTAGCCCCTGAGGTGCCCACTGGTCTCAAAAGACCTCTAATGTGCCAGTGCAAATTCCCTCTCGATCGACACCCATTGTAAGCATACCTGCTGAAGAGTTTACACCCTTGCTATTGAAAGTTCACCTTTCTTTAACCAAGAGACCAAAACCACACTGTGGGTTCAATCTCGGCAAGAGTCTGCACAACTGAAGGAAGACATTCTGAGGGAGATTGGAGGACTGAGCTTTTCAATGTGTGATCACAAACCTGCTCTGGGTAAACAGGTTCCGTAAGAGTTTGCAACATGGTGCACAGAAGAATCCTCTCCTTCCAGCTCTCCTGTCACCATAACAGGTGCACATTTTGGCGAACAACCTCGCGATCAGAATTAACGACGTACTGATATTATTTGTAAATTCTGTCTATTCAAAAAAAAAATCTGGTCTATAATCTGGAGAAGGGCCCTGACCCGAAATGTCAACTTTCCTGCTCCTGCCTGGCCTGCTGTGTTCCTCCAGCTCCATACTGTGTTATCTCAGACTCCAGCGTCTGCAGTTCTTGCAGTATGCCTGGTCTTTATCCCCATCTTTTGCAGTCCAGAGAGAAAAGACAATTCTATTGGTCACGAACATACAGGAGCTTCATTTCAAGGTATATATGATGAACATAGAACATAGGATATAGAACATTACAGTACAGTACAGTACAGGCCCTTCGGCCCACGGTGTTGTGTCAACTTATTATCCTACTCTAAGATCAAATTACCCTGCACACCCTACATTTTACTATCATCCACGTACCTATCCAAGAGTCGCTTAAGTGTCCCTGATGTATCTGAGTTGGAGCAGTGCGTCTCAATTGCAAGGTTTACTGAATTTAACTTCTGGGATGGGTCAATTTGAGCTCCGTGATCAGGATTCAACATTTAAACTGAAATAACTCCACACAGGCCGGTATCCCATCAGCAAGTGACCTTTTATTTACATGTGCACAGTGCAAGGGCTCTGACCAGCCAGCTCAGAACCAGTCTCTAGAGTGAGGAGAATCGCTGAGATTCCTGTTTATATCTGTCAGACCAAGCTCCCTGATTGGCCCAGGTTAACAGTGTCATTCAGAAAACTTATAGTCAATGAGATTCACCCGGCCAACCTTGTTCCTATCACTATGTAAACAATTAAAATTTAGAATGAACTGATGAGGTTGGTTCGCTCGCCAAGCTGGTTTCTTCTTTCGCAGACGTTTTGTTACTGTGCGGAGTAACATCCTCAGTGCAGTCTCCGATGAAGCGTCTGTGTGTTTTCGCACCTGGTTTTAAAACTCTGGGGTCCATTGAGATGGATTGCCTCACTTCTGGTTTTCCTTCGTAGTGGACTGTATATGGGGTCGAGTTCAATGTGTTTATTAATAGCATGCTTCGTGGAATGCCAGGCTTCTAGGAACTCCCGTGCCTGTCTCTGCCGAGACTGTCCCAGGATCTTGGTGTTGTCTCAGTCAAGTGGTAGTTCTCAATTCACATAGACAAGGAGATGAACCACCACTTCGACTGGGACCAAGATCCTGGGATAGTCTCGGCAGAGAAAAGCACGAGAATTCCTGGTAGCATGGCAGTCCACGAAGCATGCTATTGATAAACACATTGAACTTGACCCCATATACGTTCCACTACAAAGGAAAACCGGAAGTGAGGCAATCCATCTCAACGGACCCCAGAGTTTAAAAACCAGGCGGGAAAACACACCGAAGCTTCATTAGAGGCTGCACTGAGGATGTTAACCAGCACGGTAACGAAACGTCTGCAAAACCAGCTCGGCGAGCCAACCAACCTTAACACCCACAACCCGAGCTACAAACCTACTCCAAAACCTTAGATTTAGAATCAACGCAGTGACTCATCAAAACTTTGTTCTGAGGAAGGGTCACTGGACCAGAAATGTTAACCCTGCTTCTCTCTCCATAGTTGCTGCCGGCTCTGTTGTGGTTCTCCAGCAATTTCTGTTTGCATTTCTGATTTCCAGCATCCGCAGTTCTTTCATTTTCTTTAACCGAATCGGGGTTGTATCAGTCAAGAGAAGATTCCGATCCATGACATTCATGTTTCTCAGATTCCAAATGTCCCCCATTGTGCAGCACATGAACCCTGAAGGCTGGGATGCGCGCGCGCGCACACGTACACACACGCACACACACGTACACACACGCACACACACGTACACACAGACAGACGCAGGCACATACATACACACACACAGACACACACACCAAACACTCACATACACAGACACACACAGACACAAACACTCGCGCACACACACAGACACAGACACAGACACTCGCGCACACACACAGACACAGACAC
>JAHRHZ010000277.1:12494164-12509837 GCA_024137785.1 Ginglymostoma cirratum | reverse complement strand
CACAGACACAGACACAGACACTCGCGCACACACACAGACACAGACACTCGCAGACACAGACTTATAGACACACACACACTTACACCAAGAGGTTTGTGATGCAGTTCAAAAACTGTGGTGGGCCAGGGCATCTTGCTAATGTTTTAACTGAGCACACTTACAGTTTGTCCAACACAGGATGATGGACCAGGGGTCTAACAGCAGAGGGCATGTAGGGAGTCAGAGAGATGGGGCAGAAATGTGGACAGCTGAATGCTTCCACATCTGGCAGCTAGCTGACCCCGTGTCTCCACAGCTGTGCGAATGAGACACAGGAGGATCAATAGATTCTTAGCCAACTGCTCAAGAGTTGCTCTGGCCATGTGCACACAAGTGTAGTGATTGTAACAGGATCAGCCAGGTGGCCCTCATAGAATATGAGTTCCTCCACTGGGGCTGTTAATCTGGTCCAATCAGGGAGCCCTGGCTGACAGATATAAACTGGAGTGTCAGAGGTTCTTTTCACTCTGAGAGCTGGCTCTGATGGAGCTGGATCAGTCTCAAGGACTCTCTCTGTGTAAATAAAGGGAGATTTAGTGATGGGATACCAGCCTCTGTCGAGTTATTTCAGCATAGTCAGAAAGCACACAGTAACAGGTTATAGTCCAACAGGGTTATTTGAAAACACAAACTTTCAGAGTGTAGCCCCTTCACCTGACAAAAGAACTACACTCCAAAAGCTTGTGATTTCAAATAAACCTGTTGGACTATGGCCTGGTGTCATGTGACTTCTGATTTTGTCCATCCCAGTCCAACACCGGCACCTCCCCCTCATTATTTCACAAAGTTTGGATTCGGGGATAGCAGCCTTGCCAGGTCACACAGTGGAGTGGCATGGTAGCAAAGGGGCATGGTTGAAGTAAGGAAAGATAACCACAAGCATTCACAAAGCTTCATTCGCTTCACCGAGCTGCGGCCGGCTTGATCAAAGAGACTCCAAAATGGGCATGGAGATACTCAAGAGATGGAGAAAGGGAGGTTAGTGATAGTGCAGTGGTTTGCAAGGACAAATATATTAGTGGGATGGGGAGGGGTGAAACAGTCTCTGAGAAGCGACAAATGCTTCCATCAGGATGTAACTGGAGCTATGGAGCACAAGGTGTCAAGGAGAAGATGAAGAGATATCAGGGATAAAGCAGAGTAACTAGAGAAATAAATGAGCTGTGTGTGAGAGTATACATAAATATACGTGCGTGTGTATATACGTGTACGTACATGCGGTCGTGTGTGTATGTGAACACATGTACATATACTTACATACACACATATGTGCACACATGTACATATCCATACATTTACATAAACACACATGCATTTACATACATGTACATACACGCATTTGTGTATGTATGTGTGTGCATGTGTGTACATGTATACGTACGTGTGTATATATGCAAGTATGTACATAAGCGTGTGAGCATTTACATGTGCATATGCATGCACATGTACGGGTGCAGTTGCATGCATGTGCGTGCATATGTAAATGTGCATATGTACCTGTATGTGTCTGTACATGTGCACGTGCACGTACATGTGTTTGTATGTGTATGTACATGTGTGTACCCATATGAATATGAACGTGCGTGAATATGTACGTGCACGCTTGGGTGCATAAGTGTGAAAAAGAATCTGCGTGTGTGCATGTGTACGTGTGAATATGAACATATGAACATAAACATCATGCGTATGCGCATTGCATGAGTGAATATGAACGTGCGTGTGTACGATCGTATGTGGGTATATATGAACGTGTCTGTGTGCACGTGTGTATATGAACATGCGTGTGTGTGTGTATCAACGTGTGTGTGTATATGAACGTGTGTGTGTATATGAACGTGTGTATGCGCATGCGTGTACGAACGTGTGTATTTGCGCGCGCGCGTGTACGAACATGTGTATTTGCGCGCGCACGTGTACGAACACGCGCACGCGCATGAATGAATGTGCGCACTCGTGTGTGTATATGAACGTGTGTACGTGCAAGTATGTGTGTATGTGTGTGCATGAACATGTGTGTATTAACGTGTGCATGCGTCTGTGTGTGAGTGAGAGTGTGTGTAGATGAACATGTGAGTGTGCATAGATGAACGCGTGTGTGTGCAGGAGAGTTTGCGTAGATGAATGTGTGTGTGCGTATATGAACGTGTGAGCGTGTGTGTAGATGAACCTGTGTGTGTGCGTGTGCGTGCGTGTGTGTAGATGAACACGTGCGTGTGTAGATGAATGCGCGTGTATGCGCGCGTTTGTAGATGAACGCGCATGTGTGTGCGTGCGTGTGTAGATGAACGTGCGTATGTGTAGATGAATACGTGTGTGTGCACGCATGAACACTTGTGTCTGTGTGTATGTGCGTGTGTGTGTATGTAGATGAACGTGTGTGTGTGTGTGTGCAGGTGAACGCGCATGTGTGTGCGCGCACGTGTGTGTAGATGAATGCACGTATGCGCATGCACGCGTGTGTGCAGATGAACATGCATGTCTGTGTGTGCATGTGTGTATCGATGAACGTGCCTGCGTATGTGTGCGCGCTTGTGTGTAGATGAACGCATGTGTGTGTGTGAGTGTGAGTGTGTGTAGATGAATGCGTGTGTGTGTAGATGAATGCACGTGTGCACGCGCATATGTATAGATGAACGCATGTGTGTGTGTCTGTGTGTGGGTTGATGAACGCGTGTTTGAGTGTGTGTGTAGATGAACGTGTGTGTGTGCGTGCGCGTGTATGAATGTGTGTGTGTCTGAACGTGTGTGTGTGTGCGCGCACATGTGTGTGTATATGAACGTGTGTGTGTAGATGGACGCGTGTTTGTATGCACGTGTGTGTAGACAAATGTGTGTGTAATTGCGCGCATGCATGTGTAGATAAACGCGCGCGTGTGTGTGCATGCGTGTGTAGGTGAACACGCGCATGTGTGCGCGCGTGTGCATAGATGAACACGCGCGTGCGCGCGCGTGCGTAGATGAACACCCGCGTGCGCGCGCGTGCGTAGATGAACACCCGCGTGCGCGCGCGTGCGTAGATGAACACCCGCGTGCGCGCGCGTGCGTAGATGAACACCCGCGTGCGCGCGCGTGCGTAGATGAACACCCGCGTGCGCGCGCGCGCATGTGGGTAGATGAACTCGTTTGTGTGTGCGTGCATGTGTGTATAGATGAATGCGTGTGTGTAGATGAACGTATGTGTGTGCGCGCGTGTGTGTAGATGAACACGTGTGTGCACGTGCGCGTGTGTAGATGAACACGCGTATGTGTGTGCACGCATGTGTGTAGATGAACACGCGCATGTGTAGGTGCAGGCATGTGTGAGCACGTGTAGATCAACACGTGTGTGTGTATGTGCACGCGCGTGTGTGTAGATGAATGCATCTATGTGTGTGTGCGTTTGTGTATAGATGAACACGTGTGTGTAGATGAACGCGCGTGTGTGTAGATGAACGCGTGTGTGTGTAGATGAACGCACGTATGTGTGCCCGCGTGTGTAGATGAACGCGTGTGTGATGAACGCGTGTGTGTGCATGTGTGTGCAGATGAACACGTCTGTGTGTGCGTGTAGATGAACATGTGTGCACGCAGTGTGTGTAGATGAATGCGCACATGTGTGCGTGCATTTGTGTAGATGAACGCGTGTGTGTGTGTAGATGAATGTGCACGTGTGCAGATGAATGTGTGTGCATGTGTGTGTAGATGAATGCGCGTGTGCGTGTACATGAACGCGTCTGTGTGTGTGTTGATGAACATGCGTGTGTGTGTGAAAATGAACATGTGTGTGTATACATGTGTGAATATGAATGGGCGTGTGTGCATGTGTGAACATTTGTAAATATGAATGGGTGTGCATGAATGTGTGCGTACGTGTCTGAATATGAACGTGCATGTTTGAATATGAATGTGTACACGCATGTGTGTGTGAATATGAATAGGTGTGCATATATGTGTGTATATGTGTGAATATGAACATATGTGTGCATGTACATGTGTGAATGTGAACATGTTTGGTGTTCGTGTGTGAATATGAATGTGTATGTGTGTACATCTGTGAATGTAACACGTTTGTGCATATGAGTGTGTGAATATGAATGTGTGTGCATGTGTGAATGTGAACATGTGTGCATGTGTGAATGTGAGTGCATGTGTACGTGCGAATGTGAATGTATGTGTGTGTGTGTGTACGTGTATGAATACGAATGTGTGTGTGTGTGTGTGCGCGCATATGCGTGAACGTGAACATGGGTATGTCTGTTGGTGTCCGTGTCTTTGTGTGTTTCTGTGGTGGTCGGTACAGCCTTGTTAGAATTTTATAGGTTTCAATCAGATCCATTCTCAAACTTCTAAACTCAAGAGAATGCAGACACAGAACCAACTGCTCCTCCTCCAACAGTTCTGCCTAGTCAATCTGTGCTGCATTGTCTTTAAAGACAGGTATATCTTTGTTTAGGCATGGAGACTAAAACTGCTCACAGCACTCCAGGTGTGCTCTCACCAAAGCCCTGTATAACTGCAGTATAACATTGCTACTTTAGAATTCAACTGCTCTTACATTGAAGTCCAACATACCAATTGCCTTCCTAAATGCTGCTGCACCTGCCTGTCTACTTTCATTGGCTGGTGCAGGAGAACACCCAGATCCCTTTGTACATTCACACTTCCCAAACTGTCGCGTTTACTCTCAGCACCTACCATTGGCATATCCAAACAAACTGCAGGTCAATAACCTAAATGCGTGACTTTATTGCCTTCAATTCCTGGGATGAGATTTGGAGCCGAAGCTTCTGACCCAGACCTTACCCACTGCACCACAAGACCTCATGTGCAGGACAAGGAAGAGATTTTAGACCGTGGGATGTAGCAGAGACAGGAGCGTAGATTTCTGCCAGTGCTAGTAGCTACTGCCTGCATAGTTTCACACACAAAGAAATGACTGTTTGGAAGAAGCATTGGAGTGCCCTACTGTGCCCTACGGTGAGTCAGCACACACAGCAAGACAGAAAGGAATAAAAAATGCAACTTCAACTAGCGAGTCAAGAAACTGACCATCATTGGAAACAGGAAGTCACTTCAATAGTTAAACCAGCTTCACTCTCCAGTGTCGCCTTTGTTTATCCTGACTGACTGACAACCAGGGAGTTCAAGAGCATTTTACTGGAGAAGCCACTGAAAACCAATGGATATTTCATCTGCATTACAGCTCTCTTCACCACTTGGCTGTCACTTTACTGAATAAGAGACGATTGCTCATGTCACCAGATGTGCAGCTGCAATAGAGACATACCAATGTCCAGCACGCAAACAGACCCTGTGCTTCAACAACTCCATGCTGACCAGACATTCTGCATTAACCCAGTTCCACTTGCCAGCAGCAATGACCAATCCTCTACAAGGCTAACACTCTGCTTTTTTGACCTCTGATATCAAATGCTTACCCAAAGTCAGCATGTCTTTGACAGGAGCTGAGTACATTGTATTCAATAACACAGAAACAGGCCACTCAAGACTACTCTGTCATCCACTGCAATCATAGAATCCCTACCGTGTGGAAGCAGGCCATTCAGCCCAAACTAACCCTCTTAAAAGCATCCTGCCCGGATGCACCCTACCCCTGCAACCCTGCATTTCCCATAGCTAACCCACCTAGCCTGCACATGCCTGGACACTACGGGGCAATTTAGCATTGCCAATCCACCCCAACCCGCACATCATTGGACTGTGGGAGGAAACTGGAGCACCCGGAGGAAACCCATGCAGACACGAAGAGAATGTGAAAACTCTGCAGACAGTTGCCAGAAGCTGGAATCGAACTCAGGTCCCTGGTGCTGTGAGGCAGCAGTGCTAACCACTGAGCTACCCTTCCACCCTGGCTCAAAGATCATGGCTGACCTTCTAGCTCAGTGCCATATTCCCACTCTTCCTCCCCATACCATTTGATACTTTTAAAACCTAAAACATTAAGCCTGCGGTTTGAATACAGGGCTTTCACCTGGACAGGAAAGGGAAGATGGGATCACAAACACATTAGCCACCACCTTACCGAATGGGAAAGCAGGCTCAAAGGCTGAATGGCCTACTTCTGCTCCCATGTCCTGACCCCTACAGATGGTTTCTATGGTTAATCCAGCGTGTATTTTTTTTGGCTCAAAGAAGCAACTGGAACGTACAAAATGCAGGAACATTAGGAGTAGGCCATTCAGCCCATTGATCTGCTGAATATGATCACAGCTGATCCTCCATCTCAACACCATACTCCTGCTTCTTCAGGACAGGATGTGGGGGTCGGGGGAGCTGCAGATAAAGGGGGTGGGGGGAAGGGGTGGAAGCGGAATGGTGGTGTTAGGTAGGCACTGGTGGTAGGTACAACCTGGCTGGTTAATGGGAGGGATGGATCCGGTTGGTGGCTGGAAGGGAGGGTCAGAAGTTGGAATAGAAGGGAGGAGGTGGAGCTGGAAGGGGATCCAGGGGGTGGGTGGAAAGGTTATTTGAAATGAGTTCAGTGTTGAGTCTTCCGGGCTGCAGGGTGCTCAGGCGGAAGATAAGGTGATGTTCCTCAAATTTGCGTTCGGAATCGCTGTGACACTGAAGGAGGCCGAGGATGGACATATCAGACAGGAGAGTGGTGGGGGCAGTCGAAATGGGCGGTGACCGGGAGATTAGGCTTGGCATTACAGGCCAGGTGGAGATGCTTGGCAAAATGGTCACCTAGTCTACATTTGGTCTCACCGATGTACAGAAGACGACATCAGGAACAGCTGATGCAATAGACCATGTTGGAGGAGATGCAGGTGAAGCTCTGTCTCACTTGGAAGAGCTGTTTAGGGCCTTGATGGAGGTGAGGGACGTGGCGTGTGGGCAGGTGTTGCATCTTTTACAGTTACAGGGGCAGGTACTAGGCAGGTTGGCATGGTTGGTGGGGAGTGTGGCATAAACTGAGGAGTGGTGAAGGGAATGGTCCTTGCGGAAGGCAGGGAGGGGTGGGGAGTGGAAGATGTTTCGGGTGGTGGGGTCTAATTGGAGTTGGTGGAAGTGTTTGAGGTTGACACTTTGGATGCGGAGGCTGGCGGGGTGGAAAGTGAGAACAAGGGGAACCTGATCTTAATTATGTTTTGGGGGGGTGCGGTTGGTGGTTTAGAGCTGTGCTCAAAGAATGTAGGAGGCGTGGCAGAGGGCTGTCTGGATGACAGATGGGAGCAAAAGAACGTTGTTTGAAAAAGTGGACACTGGGGATGCTTGGGAGGATTCCATTCCACCTACTGACCCTCCCTTCCAGCTACCAACTGGATTTATCCCTCCCATCGGTACCTACTACTGGTGCCCACCTATCACCACCATTCTGTTACCCCCTTCACCCCTCCCCCAACTTTATCTGCAGCTCCCCCTGCTCCCACATCCAGTCCTGAAGAAGGGTAATACCCAAAACGTTGTCTGCTCCTTTTCTCCAGATGCTGCCTGGCCTGCTGTGTTCTTCCAGCCTCCTGTTTGTCTATCGTGGTATCTCACCTAGTATTTACACAGTCAACGGTAGGGCCCTGGGGAGTGTTATAGAACAAAGAGATCTAGGAGTACAGGCTCATAGCTACTCCAAAGTGGAGTCACAGGTAGACAGGGTGGTGAACAAGGCTTTTGACATGCTGGCTTTCATCAGTCAGAGCATTGAGTATAAGCATTGAGACATCTTGTTGTAGCTGTACAAGATGTTGGTGAGGCTGCATTTGGTGTGTTGTGTGCATCTCTGACAGGGCAGCATTCCCTCACTCTATCAAACCAGTGAGGTGGCAATGTGGACGTTGCGTCCGAGTCTCTGGTGTGGATTTACAGCTCACAACCTTCTGGCTTGATTCGAGGCTGCCATAGGCTGACCTGAAGCCGAGAGCAAGGTACAAGAGTGGATCTGCTGACAGATCCGCTAGCAGATTTTATTCTGTGCTCTGTTGAAGATTCCTACTTGTACTGACAAATGACAGCCAAGGCACTGATATCAAGCATGTCCCCTCTCTGATTATAACGGTGGACCTCTCAGTTTATGCTGTCTCCCCAGTGCAGCTGTACCCGAACTGAAATCTCACACCATGGCATCCAATGCCCGCTCTTTCTCTGTAACCTCCTTCAACCCTATCAACCTTCTCTGTGCTCCTCTATTCCCAGCTGCCTGCTCATCCTTGATTTCCATCATTCCACCAATGGTGGCCTTGCTTTTTCACCTGCCTGCATCCAAAGTAGGGATTCTATATTAAAAAAAGGAGTTGGACTGAAGGGGGCTTCAGGGAATTCCTTCCCTAAACCTCTCTCTTTCTCTGCTCGCTTAAGACATTCCAAGCTCTCCAGCTATAAAATTACAGAATCTTATAGTGCAGGGAGGTTCTTCGGCCCCACCAGTCAGTACTGCCAAAGCTGCACTAAATCTACGCTAGTCCCAATTTCTATGATTGGTCACCCGTCCTAATATCTCCAGAAAGGGCTCAGTGTTGAGTATGTTCCTGTTCACCATCTCGAGTGCTGTTTTATGTAACTGCCTGCAGTCACACAATGATAAACTTCAAAGATCACCAGAGGCTCTGACACCCACCTCCTCAACTACTGCCTTCAGGGGAGCAGGGGGAAGTAGTTCACCTCCCTGCGATCCCATTCTGCTCATTGGTGGTTTCTTCAGGTTGCCCGCGCTTGGCAAATTTCAAAATCGTTTCGTCTCGAGGATAAGACAGCAAGACTGGGCATGGAGTGGGCACCTAGTGGCCTGGATTTAGACAAAATAGCAACCTGACAGCCCATGTTAGCAACTCCCTCACACAGCAGACAGCTCCAACCTCGCGGGGCTGCTAACCAGGAGGGACAATGACCATGACAGCATCTGTGACCTCACCACATTCCAATGGAAACTGTGTGGGAGGCCGCCGAAACAGAAACCCTTGTCTGGACCTCTGCAGGGACGTTCAGTGAGAAAACTGCAGCCGGAAAAGAAAAAGCCAGATTTCTTTTAATTTAGAAAAAGAGGCTGGTGTTCCACGCCAAGCTACAATTCTGCCAAAGTGCGCTCTCTGAACCCCTGGCAACTGAGCTAGACCATGTACAGACCAACACTCTGCGATGTTCACCCCTGTACAATGTCTTTCACGCAGCGTAGAATCATGACAAACGTGCAGCTTTTAGCATAAAGGTACTACATACATTGCCTGTAACCACAACGTAACAGATCATTTAGCCCCAACCTGTTCCTGGCTTCTGAGTCATACACAGGATTTCAGAAAGCTCCTCGCTCATTTTGCAATATAAGCCTGGCTGCACACCTCAAACTGATGGGCAGACAGATCAAGAAAAACCTCAACAACCGCAGCAGGCCATCCAGTCTCTTTAAGTTTGATCCAACATTTGAATCAGACACTGGCTGAGCCGTTAGCTATCCAAAGAGAAATGTGCTACCTCCAACACTGCTCCTCAAACCCATCCCCGCATCATTTTCTTTCTTTTGGCTCCCATTGCTAAGAGGTACTGCAGGTGGCAGTGAGTCCGGCTCAGTCCAGAAGGCCCTGAGGAACAAAGCACCGTACTCTCGAAAGGGAAATCCCATTAGCTCAGTCTTCCTGCAGTTACAAAACCTACAGGAACAACTGACACCATGCCAAGCCCCATCTGCAACTGTACAAGAAGAGCTTCCCACTTTTCCAGGTCCAATTCAGAATGAGGTCAACGGGTGGGGTCCACCACATTGATGCGCCACTGGGTCTCAGCACTACCGTCCAAGCCTAGGCTAAACACCTGTAAACCAGTAACCATAGGCATAACCTTTGATCAAATTGTTGCATAACGTGGGGTTTGTTTTAAACTGTGCCATTACCTCCTTAAGAACAAATTGCCCATTTAAGAGTAAATAGCTGCATCCATAAAAGCACTTGCAGCAGTCGTCACTCTGAAGTGTCACTGTACAGTTCACGTTCAGATACAGGGCTGAGAGGAGATGAAACCAAGGAAGATGTTAGAACAGAACAGAACAGAGAGAGAGCTTGACAAATGATTCTGTTAATGACAATGTAAAATACAATGCCTGTGTTTCTACCTCCCCACGACAGGACAATAGATCAAGCCTCCAGAGAGAAAAAAAATCCAGTTAACTGTCACTTCTCATTGGGACTACGATTGAAACAGCCCTATCCCTGCAGTTACTGGCGGTCAGAGAAAGCACAGCTAAACACGAGGGGCTGCACCGTTTTGGTAAAACTTGCTCAGGCATCTGAGTCTTTCGGGAAGCAGAACTGTTGCAGTCTTTTTGTTTAAATCCCGAGAGTGGAACACTGGGGGGGGGGGGTTAAAAAAATGGGGGGGTGAAAGTGGGAATAGAGAATTCACTGAATGCAACACTGTCAAAAACACCTTATTTCCAGTAATAATGCTTTCACCATGAGGTCTGTTCTAGAAACTAAAAGTACATTTTAAAAATAAACAATTACAAACCAGTGCACGAGGAAAGTGTGTTCCTGGAGGAGCTGAGACAGTGCATTTTAAGATGTCCACTTACCTGTTTTGACAATGGTCAGCATTGCCACGAATAAAATCACTTGGACTCCCAGCTGCCACTTTCTGATGTCCTGTTGCCCCATCTCCAAATGACATGAATTTCTTTTTTTTGTTTTCTCTCTCTCTTTCCCAATTGTTCACCTCCTCCTTCCCCCCTTCTGTAGCCAGTGTGTGTGAGTGTGTGTGCTTTAGAGTTTCCGAGTCCTCTCACAGCTTCTGTGGGTGCTGCATCTATCAAGCTGCCTGAGCTCCGTAGAACCCAGTGAAACTGACTGTCCGTGAAACAGAAAGCTGCTCCCTCTCTCTTGTTCTCTGCGGGCACTGATTACATGACTTCTTCACTCGACATTTTTTTTAAAGAAACAAAAATAGCAAGGAGGTTGGGTAGGGGGGGGTGGTGGTGGAAGAGATGAGACTTTTTTTTAAAAGGTCCGAGGAAGTTCCACTCGATTTCTCCTCCTCCCCCACCCTCCTTTTTACTTGTGACGATGTGCAAGGAGAGAGAGAGAGAGAAATGGAATTCTTTCGAATACATTGACACTGACACCAAAGAGAGAGAGAAAACGAAAAAAACCCTCAGCAAATCATAGCTGGCATAGCAAATCATCCGAAACTACACACTTTCCAGCAAATGAGATTGGCCCCAGGTTGAGTTCAACAACATCCAATTGGCCACACTGTTTTGTCGGTGTCTTTTCCATAGGGCACAGAGAGAAAGAGAGAGAACAGCGAATTAGGAGAAGGAGAATTCGCAAAGAGGGAAAAGGCATTCGAAGTTTTCTCTCTGTGCAACTTGGCTCTAAAAGAGGGGGCCTATTCATTCATTAAATTATTTTTTGTTTTCTTCAACCACGACTGCCCCAATACAAACTACAACGACTCGTTGCATTCCAAACTGGGAATGGCTGCAACGCGCTGAACGAGTTGTTCCCAGGTTGAGAGATATTTGAGGAAAATCCTTCACTACACCTGAGCGGATTTTGACTTATTTTTCTGTCAAAATACGTTACACCGAGGGCTGCATCATTGCAATAGATGGTTTGCTCTTGGTGAGACAGTGCCTAGCTATGCACTTAAGAGTCACAGAGATGTACAGCACGGAAACAGACCCTTCGGTCCAAATCGTCCATGCTGACCAGGTATCCTAAATTAATGTAGTGCCATTTGCCAGCATTTGGCCTATATCCCTCTAAACCCTTCCTATTCATATACTCATCCAGATAGGTTGAGGTGCAGGTAGCTACAGGCTACAGTTCAAGAACGGGAGAGTGGCATTTTGATATGATTTATTATGGTCACATGTACCGAGATACAGTGGAAAAGTATTGTTTTGCGTGCTATCCAGGCAAATCATTACCGTAAGTAAGTACACCAGGGCAATGGAACAGAATGCAAAATATAGTGTTACAGCTACAGAGAAGATGCAGAGAGGAAGATCAACTCTGATATGGGGACACAGTGGTTAGCACTGCTGCCTCACCGCGTCAGGGACCCGAGTTCAATTCCACCCTCGGGCGACTGTCTGTGTGGAGTTTGCACATTCTCCCCGTGTCTGCGTGGGTTTCCTCCGGGTGCTCCGGTTTCCTCCCACTGTCCAAAGGTGTGCAGGTTAGGTGGATTGGCCATGCTAAATTGCCCCATAGTGTTCAGGGAGGTAGAGGGCGTATATTAGGTGGGTCATGGGGGATGGGTCTGGGTGGGATGCTCTGAGGTTCAGTGTGGACTTGTTGGGCCGAAGGGCCTATTTCCACACTGTAGGGATTCTATGATATGATGTGGAGGCGCTGGTGTTGGACTGGGGAGAATAAAGTCAGAAGTCACATGACACCAGGTTACAGTCCAACAGGTTCATTTGAAATCACAAGCTTCTGAGCCTAACGAAGGAGCAGCGCTCTAAAAGCTTATGATTTCACATAAACCTTTTGGACTACAATCTGGTGTCGTGTGACTTCTGACTTTGCCCAACTCCAATATAGGAGAGGTCCGTTTGTAAGTCTGGTAGGAGCGGGGAAGCAGTAGGTTGTTCATCTGTTGATGAAGACCATTGTTCTGCAATGCTGGACTTTTTATTTCTTGATTTTCTAAGAGCTTGTAACTGAAGAAGCTGTACCTTTGTACCTATGATAACACCCTACATGGCACCTTATAAACTTTACATTGGACTCATTTGAGTACATGTAACAACAAAGCCAATTTTAAAGCTCAGTAGTTTTTAAACTGGACAGCTATCTCTTCTTGAACTAGTGCAGACACCTTAGACCAAATAGCCTCCTTCAGTGCTGTAAATTTGTCAGTTCCCATCCTTCATTTAGTTCTGGAATTCCCTCCTTAAACCCTGATCCTCATCTTAAACAATCCTTTGGAACCAAGCCTTGGTCCTTTGTTTAATACGGTCATACAGCACAGAAACAGAACCTCCAGCCTAATTCTTCCATGGTGACCAAGTTTCCCAAACAAAACTAGTCCCACTTGCCTGCATTTGGCCCACATCCCTCTGTCCCCTCTGTTTCAAATGTTGTTTGGAAATGTTTCTGTGAAGTAGAGTGGGACGTTTGACTGCACTAAGGCTGCGATATGAATCTAAGTTACAGTTTCTCATTGACTGCAGCAGTTTGAGTTCTCTGGCTAATGAAATTCTTCATCCTACACACTCACACAACCACAAGGGATAAAATTCCTATCCCCCAAGTCATTCATAATGAGTTCCCATTACAGAATGTTTCTTACTGAAATCAGACTGAGTATTCCCCAATTACGAATTTACACCAAAAACTTGCTCTAACCACACCCTCCACATACCAGTTGTCCCTGCCACACTTGCAATTAATTATGAAGGATTATGTAATCTACAATCATTTTGACAGTGCAGTTCTTTCTTTCAGTGACTAGCTAGCCTTTGCTTCACCCACACACAGCTGCCTTGAACACGCAAATATCCAAACTGGAACTGATGGACTACTACCGTTACTTTTGTCAGGTTGCTCCTTACTTCTGTGGCAACTCAATTTAATTTACAATGTCTGCCTATGCACTGGAACATAGGAATAGGAGTGGACCATTCAACTCCTCAAGCCTATTCTGCCAGATTGGCCTGACTCCATATACCTGCATTTGGCCCATATAGAGTCATACAGCGTAGAAACAGACCCTTCAGTCCAACCAGTCCATGCTGAACATAATCCCAAATTAAACTGGTCTCACCTGCCTGGTCCTGGCCCATATCCCTCCAAACTTTTCCAATCCCTTAATACCTTAGCTTAACAAAAAATCTATCTCAGATTTAAAACTAACAGCTGATCTGGCTTCCACTGCCATTTGTGGAAGTTGTGTGCATTTCTATGGCACCTGTATCACAAGACATCCCGAGGTATTTCAGAGGAGGGTTAGCCAACGTGAGAGCCAGTTAAAAACCGAAAGAACTGCGGATGCTGTAAATCAGGAACAAAAACAGAAGTTGCTGGAAAAGCTCAGCAGGTCTGGCAGCATCTGTGAAGGGAAAAAACGGAGTTAACATTTCGGATCCGGTGAACCTTCCTCAGTCACCGGACCCGAAATGTTAACTCTGTTTTTTCCTTCACAGGTGCTGCCAGACCTGCTGAGCTTTTCCAGCAACTTTGTGAGACCCAGTTAGCTTGAACGGCCGGTTTGTAACACAGACCGATGCCAACAGTGTGGGTTTGATTCCCACACAGCCTGAAGTTATCATGGAAGTCCGTCTTCCCACCCTCTCACCTTGCCTGAGGAGTGACTAAACTCACCACCACACATCTCTCTAACGTGAGAGTGAGACTACAGCTACCTTAGTTTTATCCAGTAAACTTGACGCTGAGCAACATAGGGAAGATGTTAGGACAGCAGTTGGGCCAGAAAGTTTAGTCAAAGAATTAGATTTTAAGGAATGTGTGAGGGAAGGAGCAGTGGGTAGAGACAAGAGAGGTGTAAACAGCAAATCCCAGAGACTGGAGTCTGGCCAGTTGAAAATGTTGGCCTGATTAAAACTAAAGATGTGTAGAAGTCCAGAATTTGGCACAAAAAGATCAGAATCACAAGAGCACAGCAAACTCAAAAGATTCAGAGGCTGAAGGAGATTGCACAGATAAGGAAGAGGCAAGGCAAGGAGGGATTTTAAAACAAAGACAAAGGTTTTAAAGGCAGAATGTTGCTGCACCCAGAGACAGTGTAACTCAGCAAGAACAGGGGTCATACAGAACATGAGTAAGGGTCCATGCTTAAAGGTATTATAGAATCCCTACAGTGTGGAAACAGGCCCTTTGGCCCAACAAGTTTACACTGACCCTCAGAGCATCCCACCCAGACCCATCCCCCTATAACCCACCTAAGCTACACATCCCTGGACACTATGGGCAATTTAGCATGGCCAATCCATACTAGCCTGCTCATCTTTGGACTGTGGGAGGAAACCCACACAGACACAGGGAGAAAATGCAAACTCCACACAGACAATCACCTGAGGTGGGATTGAACTCAGGTCCCTAGCGGTGTGAGGCAGTGGTGCTAACCACTGAGCCACATGTTGCAACACAAGTTTAGAAGAGGCCCTTCAGCCCATCGATCTACACTAATCCCACTTTCCAGCACTTGGCCGGTAGCCTTGAATGTTATGGCATTTCAAGTACTCATCCATGAAATTTATGAGGTTTCCTGCTCTCCCAAGCAGTGCATTCCTGACTCCCACCACCGTCTGGATGAAAAATCTTCAATCCCTTCTAAATTTCTTACCTTTTCACCTTAAAATGATATCCCCCCTCATCATTGACCCTTCAAATTAACTCTGCTTTCAACACAGATGGGGGAGATGACATCTCGCAAAGGGTGGTGAATCTGTGGAATTCACTGCCCGGGAGTGCAGTGGATGCTGGGACACTGAATAAGTTTAAGGAGGAGGTAGACAGATTTTCAGTTTGTAATGGGCTGAAGGGCGTGCAGGAAAGTGATGAGATCAGCCATGATCAGGATAGACCGGATCTAAAAGTTAAAGTTCTAAATTGGAGGTAGGCCGATTTTGATCGTATTAGTCAAGAACTTGGGCGGCACGGTGGCTCAGTGGTTAGCACTGCTGCCTCACGGCACCTGGGACCCGGGTTTGATTCCACCCTCGGGCAACTGTCTGTGTGGAGTT
>JAHRHZ010000277.1:12466296-12484164 GCA_024137785.1 Ginglymostoma cirratum | reverse complement strand
TGCTGTCTGTAGCCGCTCCTGTTGCTGTCTGTAACTGCTCCTGTTGCAGTCTGTAACTGCTCCTGTTGCAGTCTGTAAGTGCTCCTGTTGCTGTCTGTACCTGCTCCTGTTGCTGCCTGTAGCCGCTCCCGTTGCTGCCTGTAGCCCCTCCTGTTGCAGTCTGTAAGTGCTGCTGTTGCAGTCTGTATCCGCTCCTGTTGTTGCCTGTAACTGCTCCTGTTGCTGTCTGTAACTGCTCCTGTTGCTGTCTGTAACTGCTCCTGTCGCTGTCTGTAGCCCAGCTGTTCACTGTCACGGTGCCACACTCTGGTGCCTGTGATGTTTCCAGACTTAGACACCTATTGTGACTTCTCTGTGACACCCAACATCCAACTACACGCAAATCCAAATCCTTCCATTGTGTCCCCTCAAAGGTAGCTTTCCAGCACTGATCGAGTAGCTGGAATACTGAAATCTTTATTTCCTGTGTTTCACCTTTAAGGAACCTTTCTGCTCAGGTGTTTTCAGGCACCTCTGCATTTGCCTTATGTTCTATATATGTAATTATTTGGTGCATACCTTGGCATCAGAAGCATCTGTTTTCTTCCAAGACCTTTCCTGATTGTCCAGGTTTCTGAGATGGTCAGGATAAGGGATAGAGCGCAGCATCTCATAAGTTCTTAAACGTTTTATAAGCTTGAGTTTTCGTGTCATGGGCATGCCCTTCATCTTCACAAAATCACATCTGGCTATCTTTGTCCTTTGCCTGGCCTCAGCGCCACATCTGCCACCTTCTGTTATCATTCGTCCAAAATGAGCACAATTATCTACTTCAATAGCAACACCAGAAATTGCTAGAGAAACTCAGCAGGTCTGGCAGCATCTGTGGAGACAGAAAGCAGAGTCATCGGTTTGGGTCCAGTGACCCTTCTTCAGCACACTGCACTCGAAACGTTAACTCTGTTTCTCTCTCCACAGACACAGCCAGGTTTGCCTAGTATCTCCAGCAATTTCTGTTTTTGTTTCAGATTTACAGCGTCTACAGTTCTTGGTTTTATTCATGTAAACTGATCATCTTGTTCCATTGTGACAGCACAGCGATGAAAATGCTAACTAGAATCAAACGGCTAATGGCAGTAAAACCTCTGCAACACGGCCAACAATCTCAACTCTATGTTTTACCAGAACTCATCTACCCTGCCCTTGCCTAATATGTTAAGTATTGTTAAGTAAATGATCAAAGGCACAAGATTACAGTGTGGCACGGTGGCTCATTGGTTAGCATTGCTGCCTCACAGCCCCTGGGACTTACATTCGATTCCACCTTTGGGGGACTGTCTGTGTGGAGTTTGCATGTTCTCCTCCAGGTGCTCTGGTTTCCTCTCACAGTCCAAAGATGTGTAGGTTATGTGGATTGGCCATGCTAAATTGCTCGCAGTGCCCAGGGATGTGCAGGCTAGGTGGGTTAGCCATGGGGAATGTGGATTTACAAAGATTGGGTCGGTCTGGCTGGGATGCTCATTGGAGGGTCAGTGGGCCGAATGGCCTGCTTCCCCACTGTAGGGATTCTATGATTACAGGATGATACAAAAGACTGAATGATATTAATGAAATTTGGCCAATTTCTCATGTAATACTCTCAGCTGATGGCACCACAGGACAATTCAGATCCCTGATAGATCATATTTTTTATTTTAATTAATGCTGCAGTCATTCTCTGAACCATAGTCACACAAGAAAGCGGATTGTGTTTAACAGTGAAACAGAAGTTTATTAGGTAAAAGGAAGATGAGAGAATACAACTAATTAAGTGATCCAACTAAAAATAAATTCAAGTGCTTAGTGAGGCATTAATCTGACAGCGCCCCCCTGCCACACCCAGTGCACTGGGTTATGATCTGGAAGATGATTGGGAGGTCAGACATGGGCAGCTTTTGGAATATCCGTCCTGAAATGTGCAGCTCTACGGTGTAAGTGTGAATGAAGTAAGTGCCGTGAAGTACAGGAATGAATATTTGGGGAGATTTTCTATTACATACCCATCCCCCGAGAGAAAAGAAATGACAGCGAACACGGTGTAAAGGCCAACAGTTCATTTCCATCTGAGGTTTAAGTGTGAAAGATCTCAAAGCCCACAGCAAAGTGCAGTTTTCATCAATACCTCAACAATATCCCTTTATATCATCAAGTCTGGAGAGATTACTTGTCTGTCTCAAATCTTTAAGCATGACTCACATGACTCATCCCAGTTCTTTCCTGTGAATTGTGAAGACGTCTCCCATGAATACCCTCTGTAACATGGGATCTGAAAACATGGACTGCCCAAAGATTATCAACAGGAATTGCTTCTTCCACTAACATCATTACAATGAGGAGGGGAAATTTTTGACAAACAAGGAATTGCTTACAGTGTCCACATGGAACGAGCTTGTGGGTTGCAATGGGCTGAGGAATTCCTTTGCCTATTTGCTCTCCCTTCCCATCAGTCCTTGTTTCAATCATGCTGCACCAAAGACCACACACAGCGCACAGTGACCGCATAGTAAGCTTTTGGGTGATTAGCAGGTTCAGTTGCACCATGAAGGCCAGAATGTTTGAGTCTACATTATTGCATTCTCTTCCTGCTACATGATCTGTGAGAGCTGGGGTGATATCCAGTGTTTGCTTGAGAGGATCTTCTCAGCCTCTTATCAAGACTGGTACGTACCAATGGAGTCAGACTGTTTGGGGGATAACTCACGTTGGGATCTAGATCTCCAGGAATTGCATGGTAGGCAGCACTTGTTCCTTCAGTTCCTGCCTCCTGACAGCTTCTCCCTGTACTGTTTCCCAGGGTGGGAAGAGGCCTACCCCATATCGTGGGTACGTACTCCCAAAATTGGGGTGGCACGGTGGCTCACCGGTTAGCACTGTTGCCTCACCGTGCCAGGGGCCTGGGTTCAATACCTCCGGCAGGCAACTGTCTGTGTGGAGTTTGCACATTCTCAACATGTCTGAGTGGGTTTCCTCCGGGTGCTCCAGTTTCCTTCCACAGTCCAAAGATGTCCAGGTTAGGGTGGATTGTCCATAGTGTTCAGGGGTGTGTAGATTAGGTGGGTTTGGGGAACGGGGTCTGGGTGGGATACTCTGAGGGTCAGTGTGGACTTGTTGGGCTGAAGGGCCTGTTTCCACACTCTAGGCATTCTATAATACCTTTAAGCATGGACCCTTACTCGTGTTCTGTATGACCCCTGTGTTCAGGGATGTGTAGATTAGGTGGGTTTGGGGAATTGGGTCTGGATGGGATGTTCTGAGGGTCAGTATGGACTTGTTGGGCCAAAGGGCCTGCTTTCACACTGTAGGGATCCTACGGAAGACATTATATGGATGAGAGAAGAGGTTTAGAAATATCTTCACAACATCCACCCTGTCAAGTCAGCAGACGTATTTGTATGTTTCAATAATGTTAGCTCGTGGTTTTGGAAGACTGACTGATCTAGCTATTCTTAAATCCTTCACAACAATAACCAACACCCATATGCCACTAGTTTCAAACCCAAATTCCAGAAGGGGTATATATTATATATATATTTATATATATATCAATCAGAAACATTTCATAGCATTATGTAGCGTAATTTATGAGAAATAGGAGCAGTGCCTTTTCCAGAAAGGCCCCTTAAAATGCAAACTGGTGTAAGGGCAGTTAGGGATAAGCAACAAATGCTGGCTTTGCCAGTGATTCCCATATCCCACTAATGGAAAAATAAAATTGGGGAAAAAATCAGCCTCTGATGATAACACTTGCTTGGGAAGACGACCCCAGGAAGGATGCAAAAAGGAGATTGTGTGAAACTGGAGCAAGAAGTATGAGCAGCATTTATTTTATGTTTAGGTCCACTAGTGTTTTATTGGGCATTCATTATATAAACTTAAGAACTGACATGGAGGAATGATGGCAAGAGGTTTGAATTAATAACAGCAAAGATGCTGACATTTATCTAAATACTTACTTTAACTGTACACTGTAAATCCAACCCTTCATTCTGCCAGGCTCAGAAATACCTTCAAATCAAGCTCACTGATAACATCAAATTTTCAAAATAAAAGAAAACAGAATAAGATAGGTTGGAAAACTGATATATTAGCCTGGTATAAACATAGTTCTTCTCAATTTGCCTTTTAAAATAGCCCATGATGATGGTTTCCCATACAACGGAGAATTAACTTAAACCTCAAGAGGTAATGTCACCACAGTTTTACCAGACCACAGGGCTGCTCTCTTGCTAGAAAGAGAGAGATGACGGGTGGTGGTTTAACCTGAGGGTCACCATGCCTCAGCTGAGGAGAGATGTTGAGAAGGAGAGTCCTTCATGGTGACCTTAGCCATGGGGTTTGGCTCTGTATCGCAAACCAGCTGTCCAGCCAGCTGAGCTAACCAACCCCCTGCATCAGCATAGAGCATTGTAAAATATTTCAAGATACTACATTGATGGGAATCAGACAATATTCAGCACAGAAGGAGACATAAAGACAGGCAACCGAAAGGTTGACCAATGAGATCGGCTTTACAAAGGGCCCTACAAGGATTTGAGCGAGGTGGAGAGCTTGAGAGGTGGCGTTCCAGGGCTTAGAGCCCAGGTAGCTGAAGGCACAGCCTGTAATAGCAGAGTGGTGGGAATCTGGGATGCACAAGACCATCAAATTGGAGTGCCTCAGAAGACTTGTGGGCAGAAGTTGGTCAGAGAGGTAGGCAGGGGTGAGGGGCCATGGAAGGATTTAAGTAAAAGTTTTAAAATGGCGGTGGCACCAAACTATAAGCCAACGCAGGTCAACAACGAGCAGAGGTGATAGATAAAGAGAAGTTGCTTTTGAATAGATGTAGATTGTTAAGAAGTTCCAGGTACGTTGAAAGATGCTTTGGAGCTCACTACAAAGTTACCTATCAAAGAAGGGTGTTAATTAAAGGGGAATGTAGGTAATTTGCATAGTTATCCATCATGCATTAGTGCCACACCTTCCTGGAATGTGGTTATTCGGTTTTAGACTTCTTTAACTTATGGGTTAAGGACCTGACTTGAGGTGAAAGGGCAAAAACATTTCATTGTCAACTACACTGTTTGAGACACTGTATTTTTGAGGTGACATTAGAAGCAATGTTCCTTTCATGCCTCCGAGCATGCATAGTGGCTTCAGGAATATAGGTAATGAACCTGAGGCACTCTGATATCCCAATTCCCATCGGCATGAACACTGCAATCTCCTCCACACGCAGATCCTGGGCTGTATGTTTGGCCATTCCTTTGGCCACCAACATGTGTAACCAGTCCCCATTATGGCAGAGAGAACAAAAGCATTTTTTCTGTCCAGATTGTGGCTACCATCATATCAGAGATCAAAAACCGATAAGACAAACGTGTGGGTCCGTTGTGATTGTAATGAGATCAGCCATGAGGTGGACCTCGTAGAATAGGAGTTCCCTGATTGGGGCTATTAGTCTGGTCCAACCAGGGAGCCCGGGCTGACAGATATAGACTGGAGTGTCAGAGATTCTGTTCGCCCTGAGAGCTGGCTCTGAGGGCGCTGGATCAGTGTCAAGGACTCTCCATGTATAAATAAAGGGTGACTCAGTGACAGTATACTGGCCTCTGTGTAATTATTTCAATACGGACTGAGAATGATTGAGATACGGGATAGTCAGGGAGCCCTGGCTGACAGATATAAACAGGAGTATCAGAGATAGTGACCCTCTGAGAGCTGATTCTGTAGAGGCAGCACTAAAGTCAGGGACCATTCATGTATCAGTAAAGGGTGACATGTTAACAGGCCACTGTGGAGTTATTTCAGTGACAATGAGAGTAAAGCATGATCCTGAAGAAACTGGCTTGCAAAGGTCATCTTTTGAGTCAAGGTAAGCATTTCTTACATTGTGCCTTTATTTGAGAAGTTTGACTCTTTTGACACTGCCATCGAAGACTGAGCACGGTATGTGGGGAAAAAAATGTGTTATTTTATCCAGGCAAATGACATTAATGCAGAAGAAAAGCCACAAGTAATTCTCCTAATAGCTTGCGGACACACAGCTTTTGCTGTTATTAGGAACTTAACTTTCCTTGAGGCACCAGGTACTAAAACCTTTCAAGAATTGACAGATATAGTTCAGGAATATTACGACCTCAAGCCTCCTGTTATTCTGAGATGCCATCGGTTTTACTTGGCAAGTCGAGATCCAGTGGAATCTGTGTCAGGATGTTTGACGAGGTTGAGATGATTGGCAGAAGTTTGCGACTTTGGTTTTACCCTTAGTGAGATGCTGAGAGACCGTTTGGTACATGGGATTAATGATGTAACCATGTAAAAACACCTACTAGCTGAAGCGCAACTGGACCTCAAACAGGCACCACATTGGGCTTTATCATTGGAAAATGCAGCAAACGGAGCATATGAGCTGCAGGGTATTCCAATGGAAGTGGACTGGGGAACACCACCTCAGTGAAGTCAATTGCACAGCTGCATTCTGGACATATCCTGAGCAGAGGGACTTTAGGTCAGCCCACAGCAAAACACCAAAACAAAGCCAAGCCATGGCCAAACGGTTAACATTTACTTAAGGATCCAGGGTGGCAAGCCGTTGTAGTTCCTGCCAGTATGCAAACCTGAGACAGTTAAAGAGCCCTACTGGACAGTAATATAACACATAGGTCGGTATCCAGGAGAATTCATATCCTGTAAAAGTCATCTACATCTGGTTTGGAACAGTTAAATTGCTTAGCAACATCCAAATCAGAACCAATCAAAATAAACATCTTGTTAAATGGTCACCTGGTTGTAATATTAGGTCGATACCAGCATGGTTGTATCAGTCATCGCAGAACCAATCTTTAACAGAATTCCCTCACACATGACTCTGAAGCTGTACTGGTAGATCTTTAAAGGACCTACGATTTGAACACTGACAAACACCTGGCCTTGGGGGAGTTTCTTGCTGTCTAAGGGTTTGTGGCTTTGAATTGGAGCAGCAGCAATGTTCCACACTCCAGGAATATGGATATCAGTCAACCCACAGCCCAAACTATTGACCAGTGCAGCCCTAACAACACTCAAGAAGCTCAATGCCAACCAGACAAAACTGTCTGCTTGATTAGCAACTCCCTCTACCCCCTTCAATATCCACTGCCTCCACCACCGACGCTCAGTGGCAGCATTGTGTACCAGATGCACTGCAATAACTCACTAAGGCTCCTCCACCAGTACTTTCCAAACTTTCCAAACCCATGGCCTCCACCACCTAGATGGGCATTAGAACACCACCCACCAAGTACTCCTCCAAGCCACTCACCATCCTGACTTGGAAATATATCACCATCCCTTCAGTGTCGCTGTGTGAAAACCCTGGAACCCCAGCAGTTGAGTGTCCCAACACCCATAGACTGCAGCTGTTCAATATAGCAGCTCACCATTACTTCCTCAGCAGCAACTTGGGTTGGACAACAAATGCTGGTCCAGCTACCTAGCCAATGATGTCCACAGCCTAGGGATAAATGATAGATAGAAGAGATTCAGAAGTTCTGAGTTCAAAGCAATTCAAAGAAAGTATACAGTAAATGGCAGGACCCTTAGGAGCATTGTATACAGACAGATCTTGGGGTGCAAGTCCATAACTCCCTGAAAGTAGCAACACCAGTGTATGAGGTGGTAATGAAGGTGTACCACAGGCTTCAACAGTTGGAGCATTGAGTATAAAAGTTGGCTAGCCATGTTGCAGCTGTATAAAACTTTACTCAGGCCACATTTGGAATATTGTGTACAGGTCTGTTTGCTACACTATGGGAAGGATGTGGAGGCTTTGGGCAGGGTGCAAAAGAGGTTTACCAAGATGTTGCCTGGATTGGAGAGTATTAGCCACAAGGAGAGGTTGGACAAATTTGGATTGTTTTCACTAGACCGTCAAAGGCTAAGGGATGACCTGACAGAAGTATATGAAATTATGAAAGGCATTAATAAGGTGGATATTAGGAGTCTTTTTTCTAGAGTGGAAATGTCAAAAACTATGGGGTATAGGTTTAAGGTGAGAAGGGGAAAGCTTAAAGGAGATGTGTGATGCAACTCTTTTACACAAAGGTTGGTAGGTGTCTGGAACACATTGCAGGGGGAGATGATAGAAACAGATATGATAGAAGCATTTAGACAGCAACGTGAATAGGCAGAGAATAGAGGGATATAGACCATGTGCAGAAAAATAGGATTAGTTTAGATTGGCATTATGGTCAATGCAGACATGGTGGGCTGAAGGGCCTATTTCTGTACTGTACTGTTCCATGTTCTATATTCTTGACAAGATCACTCAATACATCCAGTAATGGCTGGTGGAAATAGGGAGTCCTGAATGTGCTTGAATGGGTCTAGAAACCCAAACATTCTTCATCCAAGGTGAGTCAACAATCAACTTCTTACTTCCAAAGGCCCAACTCCACCTTCTCTAGAAAATGTCAGGAGCCAGACATTTAGAGGAGATTTGAGCATTTTGTTTTCACCCAGAGGGTAGTGGCTTTCTGTAACTCACTCCCAAAAAAGCGATAGAGAAGCAGAAACCCTCAAGCAGTATTTCGAAGAGCACACAGGTGTGGGAAAATGGGTTAAAATAGGTTAAAATAGGTTGGTGCTTGATGACCAGTGCTGACACGATGGGCCAAAAGGCTGTAAAAACCATGACTCTAAGTAGAGATGAAGAAAGTATGTAGACATCTGAATGGCAACATTCTATGATTACAACAGCGCAACTATTTTGTTCTTCTCTTTCACTCTCTTGCCACCCAGTAATGTCCTAAACCAAAGCTCTCCACAAGGACTATCTGTACAGCAAAGACATCAAACTGTGCAAGAACTATTTAGGGACCCATTTATCTTCATTGCTTGCCTGAACTGCAGTTACAAACCCCATATCATGTCTGGTTTAGATAAAGCATTACCTTCCTAGCAAAGGTGCAGATCTACGTTACACAGCTGCCTGGTGTTAGTCACAACCAGTCCGTCAATCAACTTACAGCTTCTAAAAGAAAAGAATCTCAACAATTTCAGTGCAGAAGTCAGTCTGCAGCTCATCAACGATGACAGTGCTTTTTGTGCAGGAATGTCACTGAGAGTTGGCCCATCTGGTTCCTCACCTCTCTCTCTTGTCAAAATCCTAAGCTAAGGAGCTGCTCAGAGAATTATGGCGCTGAGTATTTCTCATTCATCCATCAGATAAGATCCAGAGCTTTGTAAATCAATCTCCTTGCAGGTCTTATCCCTGGATAAATGGTTTCTATTGGTATTGAGCACAGTAACTTTATTGACATACATTCCAGTTCTCGCTAACTTAATTTGGGCTGCTCATCATTTTGTTTTTCCAAACTGCTTCTTAAACACACCATCTTTTGAATGTCATGTGGTTCATTTCAATCTTTTCTCTCTAACTGTCGATTTTCACCTTCCCCTTTGCCTCCTTGTTCCTCTTGATTGAGTGGAATGCTTCCGAGGGAACTACCCCTGCTCTAGTTTCTAGCCCACCCCTGCTGACTACCCTTCAGGTGTGAGGCGAGACAGCCCTAAGTTACCCTGAGGTAACCCCAAGCCCTAACCCATTTCAGCCTGCTATGGGGGCAAGAATAGATGCTGCTGTAGTTGGGTAATTGTCCAGAAGTGGGATCAGGGTGGGGTGGTTTGGGGGTTTGGTGGGTGGGTTTGCTACCTGACATGTCACTCAGGCGTCTTCAATCGGTCAAGCAGGCTAGTACAAATGAGAAAGATTAGCGATGCTGTGTCCTCAATAAATGTCCGCCAGGCACAAAAAGGCCATTGAGCCCATCAAGTCTGTGCCAATTTGATGATGGACGAGTCCATTTCTTTGATCACCGCCTCTTCACAATCTTTTGGATGGTTCTTTTGACTGTCGAACCCATTACTGTTTTGTTTTAAAGCTACAATGAACCCTGCTTCAAAACTCTCCCAGTTGATCAAAAAAAACTCTCTGATGGGGGGGCATGGTGGCTCAGTGGTTAGCACTACTGCCTCACAGCACCAGAGTCCCAGGTTCAATTCCAGCCTCAGGTGTCTGTCTGTGTGGCGTTTGCACATTCTCCCTGTGTCTGCATGGGTTTGCTCTGGTTTCCTCCCACAGTCCAAAGATGTGCAAGTTAGGTGGATTGGCCATGCTAAATTGCCTGTAGTGTTCAGGGATGGGTGGGTTGTTGGGGGCATGGGTCTGGGTGGGATGCTCTGAGGTTCAGTGTGGACTTGTTGGGCCAAAGGGCCTGTTTCCACACTGTAGGGATTCCATGATCTCTCATCCTTTTCTTGCTGATCTTATGCCTGTGTTTTAACGACAATGCACCACCCATCGGAAACTGTGTATCCTTGTAGCTACTAAGACTGCCTAACTTGTGAAAAGCTTGATGAGATCTCTTTTTAATGTGTCCTATCTTAAGTGAAACCAGATTCTGGCTGCTGATCATTTTCCACTGTGACCTTCGCTGTAAAGCATACACAGCAGAACATTAGAAAACATAATTTAGCTTGCATGCAAAGCTGTTTCAGTTCAAGCGAGAAAGAGGGAATTCTTTGTTTTTAAGAAAAGCAGACCAAGAAATTCACTCTCGGATACACAAAGCTCCAGCTCACCGGGCTCTTCTATTTGATTGTGACAGTCTGGCAACAACAACAAGTTGCATTTACCTAGCCACTTTCACCCAGCAAGAGCATTCAAATGCGCTCCCGCAGGAAGATTATCAGACAATGACAGACCCCAAGGCCATGTTAGAGCGAGTTGACCCAATGGTCAGTCATTCGAATATTGTAGATCTTAAGGGAACACGTCAAAGGAGACATAGAGCATTTAAGGAGGGTCAGTAGAGCCAAGTCAGATGAAGGCACAGCTACTAATGTTGAAGTAATTATTATCAGGGCTGTGTAAGAGGCATAGAAACTTAGAAACATCGAAGATAGGAGTAGGAGTAGGCCATTTGACTCTTTAAGCCTATTTTACCATTCAATAAAATCATTGAGCTCAATACCCTAATCCTGCCATCCCCTCATATCCCTTGATCCTTTTAGCCACAAGAGCTATATGTACATCCTTCCTGAAAACAAAACACACAATGTTTTGGCCTCGACCACTTTCTGTGGGAGTGAATTCCTCAGGCTCTCCACTCTCTGGTTGAAGAAATGTCTTCTCATCTCTGTCCCAAAAGGTTTACCCCTTATCCTTAAACTATGAAACAAAGCAATGGAGAGATCCCAGAGGGTGGTAGACCTGGAGAGGAGGAGGAGGGGGAATTACAGCGTTGGGAGGCAGGAGCACAGCTGTGGAAAGATTTGAAACCACAGATGACATTGTGAAAACTGAAGCTGTTGCCAGACCAGGAGTTAAATTCAGCCAGGGAACCACAAAATGACTTGAATCTGTGGGTTGATATCCTAAAGTCTGCGGTGCGCACTCCTGCCAGCACATACAATGCATCACACAGATTCGACGTGACTGATGAATTTTGGTGGAAGGAAACAAGTTGACTTTAAGAATCCGTGTGGGGGAGGGAGTCGGGTGGGGGGTGCTGTGTCAGCGTGGAGGACGAGGGAATGTTCAGATTTCAGCTGGACAAAGCAATTTCTTGGAGCGAGTGAGTCACCAAGACAAGGCTCCAGTCCAATTACTCCAGTGGTCGACTACCCTATCAGTTGTATATCAGTTCCCACATTTTTAAAAGTAGCTAAGTCATGCCTCATCTACAATATGGACTGATTTGGGAAAAAGCACCCCATCAGTCCTCTTTTGCCAGCTACAGAGATGTACACAGCACGGCCTGCCAACCTCAGTTTATCACAGAGGAAGCCTTCTGATCCAAAAAGAACCAACTGCCAAGTCGAGGAAGCATTTACAATATCCACAGAAACAGCAAGTCGAAACATTCAACCTAAAAAGAAAAATGGTGCGCGAGCAATGCAATAAATCAAATAAAGGAGCTTATAGAGCCTTCCAAAACAGTGTCAGCGTGGGTCACGCACCCCTCACTCAGAAGGTTGAGGCATAACTCACACTAGGGAGTATTTTGTTGGAATATTCTATGAGGAGACAGGATGGGAGGGAATCACACCGTGAAAAGATGGAGGATCGGGCAGATCGACGCAGCACACTGCCTTCCACCTGTTGAGGAGATGCTAGATGTGTACTCAGTCCCCTGAATAGTGGGAAAGAGTTTGCAGAACAAAGACATACAAACATTCCTGATGCCATAACAATGGGGCAATAATAGTGGAGGACTTCAATTACCCAAATGTCAACTGGGACACAAACAGTTACCAACTGAGAAACAGAATAGGAGCAAGTTACTGCAGAGGCTGGAATCTGTACAGGAAACAAAAAATGCTGGAGATCATAATGGGTCAGGCAGCTTCCGTGGAGAGAGAGCAAGCTAATGATTCAGAGTCTAGATGACTCTTCATCAGAGCTGATGGGAAGCTCTGATGAAGAGTCATCGAGACTCCAAATGTTAATTTGCTTTCCCTCCAGTGATACAAACAATTACCAACTAGGATATAAACAATGTAAATGGCACAGAGGAAACAACGGTCTTGAACTGCTCTCAGGAGAACTACTTTAGCTAGCACATAAGTTCAACAATAGAGGGCGCAATTCCCGACCTAATCCTGGAAAATGAAGCTGAAGAAGTGGATGAAACAGCCTGGATGGCCATTTTGGAGATAGTGATCATATTATAGTTACAGTTAGCATCATTGTTGGAATAGGGGAAAAATAGAACAGGAACAAAAGTTGTAAATTGTGGGGAAGACAAACCTGACAAAGCTGGGAGATGAGCTGGCAAAAGTAGACTAGAACACATATGCTTGAAGGAAAGTCAGTGACAAACCAAAGGGATTTCTCAATGGAAGGTCATGTTGCACTGACTTAATTGAAGTTTTTAAGCAAGTAACAAGGAGTATTGATGAGGATACTGCAGTGGATGCCAGCTATGTGGACTTTAGTAAGACAAGTCTAGCAGACTAGTCAGAAAAAAATCAAGCCCATGGGATACAGGGGAATGTGTTGAGTTGGATCCAAAACTGGCTCAGTGTCAGGAAACAAAGGGCAATGGATGTTTTTGTGAATAGAAAGTGATTTTTTTTTATTACCATTTGCGACATGTATTAATACCAGAGGCATGATTGGGAAATTTGCAGACAACGCACTAGGAAACCAACAATGAAGAAGGAGCCGTCGACTGCAGGAAAGACATCCATGGTATGGTTGAATGGCTAGGAAATTGGCAAGTGGACTTGAATCCAGAGATATGCGTGGTTATGTTTTTGGGGAATGGGTGCGCAAACAAAGTGCCCCATAAATCAGAGTGTATCGAGAGGGCAGAGTAAATGAGAGACCTTGGAGTTTTGGGTACAGTTCTGGTCACCACATTACACAAAGCATGTAATTGATCTAGAGATAATACAAAGGAGATCTACAAGATTGCTGCTGTGGTTTGAAAATTCAGAGATAAGGTAAGATTAGATAAGTTAGGGCTGTTTTCCTTAGAGCACAGGAGACTAAGGGGTGATTTACTAGAGTGTGCAAAATATTGAGGGACTCAAATGGAGGGAGTAGGGAAAGCCTCTTTTCCCTCATAAAGGGGAACCAGATTTAAAAGTGTTTAGCAGAACGAAATGAGGGCACATGAGAAAAGGCTGTTTCTCCCAGAGGGCAGTGAGTAACTGAAATTCTCTGCAGTTTGGGAGTTGAGGCAGAAACCCTCAACTCATTTAAAAGGAACCTGGACCTATCCCTGAACCACTGGAGCCTGCAAGGCCACAGGCCAGGGCTAGTAAGTGGACATTTTCTGACAGTGTAGATACAATAGGCTGAATGGTCTCTTTCTATGCTGTAATATCTCTATGGCCCTATAGTCATCAGTTTATTAATTTGTTTTAAAAAGTTGATCAACCTCTATGGAGACCATATCATAATTGGATCTCGGGGGAGCAGTCGGATAATTTAGCAGGAGTGGATGGGGAAGGGAGAGGTCAGTGTTCATGTGTATGCTCACATTATGATTGCAGATGGTGTCACTGAGGGCCAACACGGAAATGAAAAAATGGAAACAGTGCAAGTTGAGCTTTTACATCTACCTGACAGGGGAGGATAGAGCCCTCAGTACAACACTGTACCTGAAAGACAGCAGAGCAGGGCAGCATGGTGCTCAGTGGCTAGCACTGTAGTCTCACGGCACAAGGGCCTGGGTTCAATTCCAGTTTTGCATGACTGGCTGTGTGGAGTTTGCATGTTCTTCCTCCATGTCTGCATGGGTTTCCTCTAGGTATTCCAGTTTCCTCCCACAGTCCAAAGATGTGCAGGTTAGGGTCGATTGGCCATGGGAAGTTGCTCATAGTGTGCAGGCTTGATGGATTAGCCATTAGAAATGCAGGGTTACAGGGATGGGGTGGGTCCGAGTGGGATGCACTTCAGTAGGGTTGGTGTGGGCTTAATGGCCTGCTTTCACACTGTAGGGATTCAATAAATTGCTCACTCACTAGACATAACAGCTGAGCTTTTACATTCAGCTCTGTGGAGAGGTGTTTGAACCCATAGCTTTCTGACTCAGAGGCAAGGTTCCTACCTGGTACCTCCAGATATCTCTTCAATGCGGTGAGGGTTTCTGCCTCTACAACACTAACAGGTAGTGAGTTTCAGATTCCCACCATTCTCTGGGTGGAAAGATTTTTCTTTTCATCCCCTCTAAACCTCTGACCCCTTACCTTGAAAGCAGCGCCTCATATTCCGCCTTGGGAGCCTACAACCCAATGGTCTCAATGTGCACTGCACTAGTTTCAAAATCTTCCCACCCCCGACCTCATCCTATGTCCAAGCCTCCCTCTCATTCCCGCCTCCTTGACCCAACACAACCTGTCCGTCTTCTCTCCCACCCATCCACTCCACCCACCTCAATGACCAATCCCCACCACTGCCTACCTGCACTCACCTATCACCATCCCATCTACCTTCCCCAACCCCACCCCTCCTCTCTCTATTTGTTTCCCAGCTCCTTGTGTTTAAATTCTTTCGTAATGTCACTGCTGTCTAATCACAAAATACAGGAGATGTACCTGTCAATATGCTGCCAATTACCACCCACTTCTACAGGAGGGGTTGTGTTAGTCCCATAGTTTGGGGGCAATGGCCTAGCAGCAGGGTGGAGATCAGATGTAATAAGAACAGAAATAGCTGGAAAAGCTCAGCAGGTCTCACAGCATCTGTGGAGACCGATCAGAATTAACGTTTTGGGTGGATTGACTCTTCCTCAGAACTGATGATAACTGATGGTAGGAAAATGTTGGTTTTTATGCAGAAGAAAGGGTTGGGGGAAGGGGTAAGGAGTAAATAATAGGTCGAGATAGAGCCCAAAGAGGGAGAAGTTGGACGGAGAAAGGAGTGGATAACTATCTGGCTAGGAGGGTGACTAGCTGCTAATGAGGACTGCTAGTGGCTAACAACATGTTGTGCATAGTCGTAGACTATGTGATAACAAGGCCTGGTGTGTTGGGGTTGGGTAAGGGCATGGGACAGGTCAAGCCCAAAATTGTTGAACTCGATATTGAGTCCAGAAGGCTGCAGGGTCCCCAAGCGGAAAATGAGGTGTTGTTCTTCCAGTTTGTGCTGAGCTTTGCTGGAACACTGCAGCAAGCCTGAGACAGAGGTGATGGCCAGGGAGCAGGGTGGTGTTTTAAAGTGGCAGGCAACTGGAAGCTCAGGGTCCAGCAGTTCTTGGTTGCAGCATCCACAGTTCTTTTGGTTATTAATCAGACGTACTGTACGTGGCCTTTTAGTCATCTATATCTGGACTTATCTTTAAATAACGAATCTGAAGGGAATGCACTGGTAATATCATTAGGCCTAGTAATCCAAACGCTTGAAGCAAATTTTCCAAGGACATAGATTCAAATTTCACCTCAGAAATTGCCAGAATTGGAATCCAATTCATTAAAACAAATTCTGAAATAGAGAACAGTGATGGTGACCTTGAAGCCAGCACCAACTGTTGGGGGGAAAACCCACCTGGTTCACTAATGTCCTTCAGGGAAGGAAACTGCCACCCTTACTACATGTGACTCCAGACCCACAGCAATGTGGTTGACTCTTAACTGCCCTTTCAAATAGCCTGGCAAAGTTCTCAGTTCAAGGGCAATTAGGGATGGGCAATGAATGTCAGTCTTGCCAGTGATGACCCACACTAATCCTTGTGCGTGGCTAATGAGTACATGACATCTCTGAATCTTCTCTCTCCTGGTTGTTAGGTACTTACAACTCTGAAGTATAACCCTTCGCTCCACAACTGCCTGTGCCCCATCATCTGAAACAGTGCAGACAAGAATCCTGGAACATTTTAATAAATCACAGGATACTTCATTGGGATAAGGATCTTGGAAAGCCTCTGCTTATGAGTCTAATGGCCCACTTATCCATAATTATTTTGCACCCTAGTGAGTGTTTAGTGTCAGTTTGCTGTAATAATGATATTTTCCAACTGGGACTACCAGTAATGAGCGTATAGTGAAGCAGTGAGATGCTTAAAATGCTCTTGATTAAATAGATGACTGCCTTCGGTTAGTAATGGATGATGAGAGCACAGCCAAAATAAGTTATCTTTTTAAATGTAGACTATGAATGGGGTTGGCAACTGTGATTGTATATATCGTGGAGGTTGGTCATCTGACATGTCCATCTACCTTCCCTCGCCCAACAGGAGCAAAGAGAATCTTGGAATCCTGATTCTTAATCCGACTCCAATATGTTTTACAATGAGAAAACAGGCCTCCAATTCAAAGAACAAAGAACAACACAGGAACATTTCTGAAGAAGGGTCCAGACCCAAAACGTCAGCTTTCCTGCTCCTCTGATGCTGCCTGGCCTGCTGTGTTCATCCGGCTCCACAATGTGTCATCACAGGAACAGGCCCTTTGGCCCACCCAAGACTGTGCTGACAACACAACACCTTTCTAAGCTAAAAACCTTTTGCCTCTATGCAGTCCATATCCCTCTATTCGCTGCCTATTCATGTCTCTGTCAAGATGCCTCTTCAAACTTGCTATTGTGTCTGTTTCTACCACCTTCTCTGGCAGCACATTCCAGGCACTTACCATACTCTGTGTGAAAACTTTGCCTCTTACATCCCATTTAAACTTAGCCCCTTTCATCTTATACCTATGTCCCCTAATAATTGACATTTCTACCCCAGGAAAGAGGCTCTGACTATCCATTCTATCCATGAATCTCAAAATTTTGTCAACCTTTATCAGCTTGCCCCTCAGCCTCTGACTTGCAAATGAAAATAAGTTGAACTTTTCCAATCTCTCCTTCTAGCTAATATCCTCCAAACCAGGTGACATCCTGATAAACTTTTTCTGTGCCTTCTCCAAAGCCTCCACATCATTCTGGTAATGTGGCAACAAGAACTGTATGCAATATTCCAAACGTAGCCTAACTAAAGCTCTATGCAGCTACAGTGTGACTTGCCAATGTTGATATTCTATGCCCCAGATTAATATGAATCTGGATGGGATACCCTCAAGTGGTTATGTTCCTGGGTGAGGAAGACTGACCTTCTCCTCTCATTCATTGCCTCCCTTGGTTTGTTGCAATAAAATTCATTTAAAATGGGGTCTCTTCTCTCGTGGGTACCTTTATGTAGTCCCTATATATTTATGTTTTAAAAGGAAGCAACTGAACCAGGCATGGAGTTAAAGGAAAATTGATAACAAGGTGTAGAGCTGGATGAACACAGCAGGCCAAGCAGCATCACAGGAGCAGGAAAGCTTGACGTTTCAGGCCTAGACCCTTCATCAGATGAAGATGAAGGGTCTAGGCCCGAAACATCAAGCTTTCCTGCTCCT
>JAHRHZ010000277.1:12449718-12465896 GCA_024137785.1 Ginglymostoma cirratum | reverse complement strand
AGGAGCAGGAAAGCTTGATGTTTCGGGCCTAGACCCTTCATCTTCATCTGATGAAGGGTCTAGGCCTGAAACGTCAAGCTTTCCTGCTCCTGTGATGCTGCTTGGCCTGCTGTGTTCATCCAGCTCTACACCTTGTTATCTCGGATTGTCCAGCATCTGCAGTTCCTATTATCTCTGATACAATTTTAACCACACTGCGAAGCCTCTTCTAATGATGCCTACCCTGAAGAAGTTACCCTCCTCCCTCCAGACAAACCTCAGGGGATCTCTCTGCCACTGCAACTCTCTCATAATCTCTTCAGCCTTGAAACTGCTCAACCATGTCCTGAAGCAAACCAGGTACTACAGCTACATCACCTTTCTTAGTATGCCCATTTCTGATGAAGGGTCTAGGCCCGAAACGTCAAGCTTTCCTGCTCCTGTGATGCTGCTTGGCCTGCTGTGTTCATCCAGCTCTACACCTTGTTATCTCAGATTCTCCAGCATCTGCGGTTGCTATTATCTCTAAAGGAAAAGTGAGTTCTTTTAGCTACCAAATGTGAAAAAAGTTATTAAAATGTGACGCACCCACAGAAATTAGAAATAAGAGGCTAGTAGAAAAGTAAAAGTTGAGGAAAAGATACAACTTAGTCCTTGGTTTTTCCATGATAAATTGATTGTGAAGCTTTACGGCTGCTAAAGTGATTCCAAACTTGCTGAGTTTAAAGCTGGGCATTTATTTGGGGATTCTCAATTCTGCAGTGAGCTGAAAGGAGTTTATCCAGGTTCTTTCAACAGTGGATTTGCTGGCTTGGCTTGTTTCTCAGGAGATGTTCAGACAGAGAGGTGGAGTGGCAGAGAGACAGAGACAGTGTGAGTGAGTGAGACATACTGAGAGAGAGAGAGAGAGAGAGAGAAAGGTACATGATTTCCTTTTACTTGCACAATTAAGAGTGTCTATTGGAAGTTCTTAGCTATGAACCTTCAAACTCCAAGGGAACACATTAACATACCAGCACTCTGCACACAGAAACCAGTGTTTCTTGTGAATTCCTGGCAAGTCAAAACATAGACATGTCTTTCTTTCAATTACATCATATACGTAATCTGGAAATTGTTTCCTGATGAAAGAGCAAGCAGCCCCTCAAAACCACTGTAGCCATTTGTTTTCACAATTCAGTTTTCTTAAAATGGTGTCCCTTCATTAGAAATGTTACTGTCTGAATTTCCTTTGACACTCTTCAGGTGTGATGTTCCATGGTTCTTACAGGGACTCAGTGTAATCCACACAAGAAATTAAGACTGCTACAAAATTTACATTTTCAATCATCTTTTGGCTAATATGCCCTTCTTTAAACAATCACATACAGTACTTTAAAGAGCAATATATCCACAAGTAATTCACAGTTAAGGTGGGTGTGCATGGCAGTAGGAAAGCATTGAATAAGATGCACAACTGTTCCAATAATTGTTCTTTTCTCCAAGATTGGTCCCAGCAGTGTTCCGCTTTAATTAATCTTCAATTCCCAGAGAATTGGCAACATGAATGAATGATGTGACTGTAGGAATGTTTGAGACTTGGATTCATAGGGCTTTTTTGAGGAAGAACATCGAGGAAATGAACTAGAGGCGGGCCAATGGAGTTAAGATGCAGACCAGCCACTGATCCAGAGATAGCTTACTCCTGCTCCTCAAAAACATGAAACTCTGTTTTACTTTCTCTCCACAGACCCGAATTTTCAGAATTTTCATTTTCTGATTTCTGACATCAGTGATGTTTTCTCTTGAGGTTGTTGGATAAGGTGCCAGAAAGGCCCTAGGAACAGCAACACATTGAATCCTGGTCACTGAAATTATGGCACGGTCGTTACGTCCCTGGACAGTGTTCAAAGAGGCACAAGGCCCATTTAAACAGCGAGAATGAGAAATCTTCACAGCAAAGCAAACTGGAGAATCCAGAAATTGAGAGGGGTCTTAAAATAAAATTGTTAAACAAGGAATGATGGTGGGAGGGGATGGGTGTCATTGAAGATTGCAAAATATATGATATTGGTTCAAAATTATGGCATAGTTTGTACTATTTATAGAATCCTGACAGTGCGAAAGAGGCCATTCAGCCCATCAACCCTCTTAAGAGCATTCTACCCAGACCCAACACCCTACACTATCTCTGCATTTCCTATGCCCACCTAGCTTGCACGTCCCTGGACAATTTAGCACGGCCAATCCACTTGAACTACACATCTTTAGACTGTGGGAGGAAAATAGAGCATCTGAAGGATAACCACGCAGACACAGGGAGAATGTGAAAACTCCACACAGTCAGCCAAGGGTGGAATCGAACACAGGTCCATGCTGCTGTGAGACAGCACTGCTAATCACACAGCTACCATGCCAACCTACTCAGGCCTTTCTCTATCTGGGCACCAAGTTTGAACTGTTTGCAAAGCTGGATACAGGTATTTCTACAGGCAGGAGTAGAGAGGTCACAGAGAGAGAGAGAGAGAGAGAGACAGGATGAGGCTTAATTAAAAAGAGCCAAGCCTTGCAGATCTTCCAGTTTCTAAGTTCATATGAAAGTGTGCCTGCCAAAAACAAAGAGGAGCCCATTCAAAATTTTGCCTTACTCGCACAGGTATCACAGATTCTGTGGAGTGTGACTTTCAGATCATTGTCTGTGTAATGTTTTTGGTCTGCCATTTACATGTGCATTTCTAAAATAGGCAGGTGTGTAGATCAGTGGGTAATAATCACAGCGACAAGTGAACAGCAAGAGCCTGAAATAACTCCACAGAAGCCCTTATCCCCTCTACCTTTAATTACATGTATGTAATACTTGACACTGATCCAGCTCCCTCAGAGCCAGCTCTCAGACACTCCTGTTTATATCTGTCAGCCAGGGCTCCCTAATTGAACCAGGTTAACAGGCCCAATCAGGGGACCGTATTCTACAAGGTCCACCTGGCTGACCTCATTGCAAACACTACAGAGCCTAAGGCAGATGGCACTCTTAGGGGTTATGGTGTTCAGTTTTGCTTTCATCTCTAACCCGAAGAGAGAAAAAGAAAAGGAAAATGTCAACTTTCAAAATCACCTGACATTACAAAGTGCTTTACAGCCAATCACATGGCTAGTCACTGTTGTAATGTAAGAAACAGGACAAATGCACAGTGAGCTCCTACAATTAAAAATGCAACCGTGACAAGATAGATCAGTGTGGAGCTGGAGGAACGCAGCAGGTCAGGCAGCATCAGAGGAGCAGGAAAACTGTTTCGGGTTGGGACACCCCTTTTTTTCTGAAGAAGGGTCCCGACTCGAAATGTCAGCTTTCCTGCTCCTCTGATGCTGCCTGGCCTGCTGCGTTCCTGCAGCGCCCCACTGTATTATCTCAGACTCCAGCATCTGCTATCTCAATGACAAGATAATCTGTTTTGAAGGTGATTGCTTGAGGGCTCAAGAAAGTGTAGGTTCACAGATTCATACAGCGCAGAAAAGGCCCTTCAGCCCATCGAGTCTGCACTGACATAACTACCAGTAAAAGTGCTAATTCTAATTTCCTGCGCTTGTCCCATATGAATGTTATGATATTTGAAAAGTTCATCCAAAACATCTTCTAAAGGTTGTAAGTGCTGGCCTAGTGGTGTTATCACTGGACTGTTAATCCAGAGACTATGATAATATTCTGGGAACCTGGGTTCAAATCCCACCGTGGCAAATGGTGGAATTTGAATTCAATAAATATCTGGAATTAAAAATCTAATGATGACCATGAATCCATTGTCGATTGTTGGAAAAACCCATCTGGTTCACTAATGTCCTTTAGGGATGGAAACTGCCATCCTTACCTGGTCTGGCCTACATGTGACTCCAGACCCACAGCAATGTGGATGGGTCTTAACTGCTCTCTGGGCAATTAGGGATGGGCACTAAGTTCTGCCTAGCCAGTGACACCCTCATCCTGTGAATGAGTAAAAAAAAACTACCGTCCCAGACAGGGCATTCCAGATTCCCACCACCTGCTGAGTGAAAAAGTTTTTCCTGAATCTCCTGCCCATTACCCTAAACCTATGCCCCCTCGTGACTGACCCCTCAACCAAAGGGAACAGCTACATTCTATTCTCCATGTCCATACTCTTCATAATCTTAAACACATCAATCATGTCCCCCCCACACAACCTCCAGGGAGGATGTTCTAGCTCCTCTCCCATATAGTGCCAAACTGGGGTCTTTTACACTCACATGAGATGGCAGGTGTGTTCCTGAAAGATGCCAATCTCCAACAGTGCAACATTCCCCCAGGACTGCACTCGGAGCATCAGCCCAGGCTCTGTGCTGTTGTCCCCGAGTGAGACTTGAACTCTCAACCCCTGAATCAGAGGCAAAATTGCAAGTAATCTCCAACTGTTGCCCATGAGGAATTCTGTGCAAAAAAAAAAGAGCGTGGGCAGTGACAGACCAGCTCCTCGCAGTCTCTGCGCTAGACTGGAATTAATTGACATTAAACTGGGTCTCGAACCGAGAGAGGCCACAAGAGTAAGTGATTTGGAAGCTGAAAGGAGGCTCTGCTAGATGGGGCCTCTCAGTGCTTTGCTCTAAATAATGACAATGCTGAGAATGTTTAAGGCAGACACAGGTTTTAGGGAGGGGGTTGTTTTCCCCAGTGTCAACACCTCTCACTTCATCATGCAAAAATTTCCAGGCAATGTTCGAAAAAATATATAACATGACTCAGGGTAACTGTAGGCATGTACAGGCAAATTGCCCTTGAGACACAGAACCAACTGTAGCTGTAACGAAATTAAACCACCAAGCTAAATGATGACAGAAAATAGTCTGATGACATTTTACCCTGAAGTCCTGTCCTGACAGTAATATTAAACAAGAGAGAAGTGGAAACAGTCTGAGGAGTTTCCTGGCTGCTAATTAAGAGAATAGTCTCTGTTTGTTGTCCATACATAATGTTTTAGAGTGTTTACTTGCAGAATGTGACCAGCACTAATGCTTCTCTCCCTCAGCTCCACAATACCTGATTTGCACATTCAAACCATGTCTGTATATTATTTCAACTTGGCTCAATTAGAATCTTTCTGATTCTGCTGCTGTGATTAATTCGTCACTTTTAACCCAGAAAGTGCCTGTTGCAAGATATCCGTAAGTGACGCGTTCACTGCCCAAATGGTTTGGTGTTGTGAGTGTGCGGTAATACTCTGTACCATTTATTTCCCATTTACTTTTGAGCTTTCTTTTACGGTGGAAGCAATTCATTCCATCACATCCTGGGCAAGGGTGGGGATATGAAAGCATCTGTTCTGGTGATTCCTGAAGGATCCCAGACACAACAAGAAAGGTGAGCTGAATGGACGGGGAGGTGAAGGGAGCTGGGTGTGGGGGGCAATGGAGTCTAATTATTGTGCCCAGTATTATCATCCCCTGACTGTAAATTTGGATCGGGTGTTAAATCAACATTACACCCGATCCTGTCATTTTCCAAAAGGTGTCGTTAGGATAAAATCACCTCCATTTCATGGATTGCATATCTCCAACACATCATTACATCCAGGACATAGTTTACACACCAGATTGTTGCACAATGAACCTGCTAGGATCTAAAGACAGACTTGCGTTGACGTAGCACCTTTAATCACCTACAGAATGTCACAATCCTCTTCACAGAACCCCCATACCCCGCTAAGTACAGTGGCCGTCGAAACACTGGAAATATGGCAGCCAATCTTGAGCAAATTTTAAACTGCCACAAATAGCGTAGAGTGAGATCATCTTTGTGAGCTATGTTGTGCGATAAATTTTAGTCAGGACGCAGGGTTTGTTGTATCAAATCAGGGCAGTGGGATCTTTAACCTTAGAGAGGAGATGCAGATTCGGTCTGATGCTTGACCTGAAAGATGGCACTCCATAGGGGCTGGTATCCCATCATCAAGTCACCCTTTAAAGTCATCGAGTCATAGAGACGTACAGCATGAAAACAGACCCTTGGGTCCAACTCATCCGTGCCAACCAGATATCCTAAATTAATCTAGTCCCAAATACTGTAAGAATTGGAAAAAAAAATTCAGCTTCTTGATGTTGGGAATCATCATTCTGGACTTCCTCCTCAGTGTGAGCTCGGAATCTCACCATGGGGTGGCAACCAGCTTATCACCACACATTTGCATCTTGTGCATAGCCTGGTTCGCCTCCTAATTGCTGAATTGGCCACCGAGAAAAGAGATGGCACAAATCCCTACCATAAGTCAGACCAGGTACCTGGTGGTTACAACTCACTGTTCATCTGCTCATCTTCCAACTTTTGCTTCACTTTAACGTGCTTGGATGCTCCTAGGCCACCATCTTCCTTGAACCTTGTTATGGTGTCAACACAGTCCATGTGAATGTTGGTCAGGGATGATTCAATCTGGTGCTAGAGGCCTGTGAATGCCAATTCTACTTTGCTTCCACATTACAAAACCATTAAAGGAATTAACTGGATAGATAAATGATAAAAAGATTTGCTCAGGTAAAGGAGCCTAGACCAAGACTTATCAGAGCCAGGTCATTCAGGAATAACTTCCACACACTGGAGCGCTGGAATTCTAGAACTCTACTACTTGAACTCTGACCCTTGACTCTGAAGATCTAAAATTCAAAGCAGGAAAAACGTAGTAGGTCAAGTAGCATTCCTTGATTGAAAGCCAAACACACTAAAGCAAATGGAATATTGTCCTTCATTGTTGCTGTGCAGAGGGACCTGTTGTCCTTGCGCATGAATCACAAAAAAATGGTTTGCAGGTGCAGCAGGTAACTAAGAAGGCAAATGGAATATTATCCTTCATTGCTAGAGGGATGGAGTTTAAAAACAGGGAGGTCATGCTGCAGCTGTATAGGGTCCTGGTGAGGCCACACCTGGAGTACTGTGTGCAGTTTTGGTCTCCTTACGTGAGAAAGGATGTACTGGCACTGGAGGGGGTGCAGAACAGGGTCACTAGGTTGATTCTGGCATTGAGAGGGTTGGCTCATGAGCAGAGATTGAGTAGACTGGGACTATACTCGCTGGAATTTAGAAGAATGAGGGGGGGATCTTATAGAAACCTATAAAATTATGAAGGGAATAGATAAGGTAGAAGCAGAGAAGCTGTTTCCACTGGTGGGTGAAATTAGAACTAGGGGGCATAGTGTCAAAATAAGGGGGCGCAGGTTCAGGTTGAGGAGGAACTTCTTCACCCAAAGGGTTGTGAATCTGTGGAATTCCCTGCCCAGAGAAGCAGTTGAGGCTTCCTCATTGAATGTTTTTAAGCCAAAGATGGATAGATTTGTGAACAGTAAAGGGATTAAGGGTTATAGTGAGAGGGTGGGTAAGTGGAACTGAGTCCATGAAAAGATCAGCCATGATCTTATTGAATGGCGGAGCAAGCTCGCCAGGCCAGATGGTCTATTCCTGCTCCTGTTTCTCATGTTCTTATGTTTATGCTGGATGGCGGATATCTGAAACAAGTGCAGAAATTGCTGGAGAAACTCAGCATGTCTGGCAGCACCTGTGGACCAAGACACAGAGTTAACGTTTCAAGTCCGGTAACCCATCTTCAGCAATTCCTGAACCTGAGATGCAGCCTGGAAGACAATGATTTTAACTTTGTGCACACAAATTGGGCTTTGCAGGGGTTAAAATCCAACCCATTCCTCAGGCTGTGAACAATCATAACCTATGCATGATATAGTTGCTACATTGACAGTACATGCCATGAAGGAGTAATAGATACTATACAATTGTACTGAAGCCTCAGATTCAGTGTTTCAACCCCTTGAACATCAGGTTTTAATTAAGCGCCTATTGTCTATCAGATTTCATAAATTACGTTGCTAGCTCAGGGATTCGCTTCCCTGAATTGTGAGCGACTAAGAAATGCTTGCTGGCTTTCCAGATGCATCACCATGGGAACTATCAGACATTCCTAAATGAATTAGTGTAAACTCAGTAAAATGCAGCAGTTGTAGCTCTGGATATGATCCGTGTGCGGGGTGTGCTGTACCATTCAAAATCACCCCACCCACTTTCCTGCAGCAGTACATTCCCTGAGACTATCTCCATTGATTACTCCCTGCCTCCTGCCTATCCCCTTCCCGACTGATCGCTCAGCTGTTATAGTCCACCCTCTGACACTTCTTTACAAAGTTGCATTGATTCTGTGTTTTAGTGACCCATTTCCCGGAATACCGTTTAGCCCTCACCCCTTCCTGCCCACCTTCGCTTCCTGCTTAATGTATATTGTCTTTGAGACAGTATTTCACATCAGGAGTGCCGAAAAATGTTAGCCATCGTCAGGATAAATGTTTGCTGAGAAGTAACTGTGCTGACCTATCTAACATCACGTTTAACTCCTCAGATGCCTCCTTGGCTCTTAATTGAAATTTTGGACACATTTGCAACAGGGAACGCATCGCATCAAACTCAGGGGCCTAGGAAGACAAATGGTCATTCAGGCCTTTACCACTTCAGGTTGGCAACTCCACCTGACAGTTTTCCTGAGGTTGAATCACATGACTCATCCCACATCACTGTTATTGGCCAATTCTTGTGATGCCCTTCCTCCCTACAGCCAATTATGAAAAAAGGAACAACCTATTTGTTTGGAGATTCATTCTTGACAGTCAATCAAACAGCTCTTTCTTTGCGCGGTCTCCAATAGACCGGAAGCTCAGAGTCAGAAGTGTTTGAAAGTAAAGGAAAAGTTCTTTTTTTTTACTTCATTGTGGGATTTTCATCATGGTTGTTACTTGTGACAGTGTGCCGGAAATTCAGCTTCAATTCCTGACACTAATCCTGGAGTGTTGGCAATCCCAACTCAACTTAGACCTTGATCAGAACCATATTTGAGCTTGTTGACTGAGACATTCCAGCCTGAGAGTTTGCTGTCTGTTCCACTCTGTTCCTAAGCTCTGAAACTCCCTCCTTGAACGGTCCCACTCTCTATTACCCTCCTGTTCTTTAAGATGGACCTTCAAACCTACCCCAAGGATGGCGTTTTTGGTCACTTGTCTGTAATGTCTCCTTCCGTAACTTGGTATCAAAATTTGTGATGCTGTGGTCGAAATATTACTGTGATAAAGAAACTACATAAATGCAAGTCCTTGTTACTGTATCCTCGTCAGCTTTGTTAGCAACAACCTTCCAACTAGAACTTGGTGCCATCCATCTGTCTGCAGATGTCCTGTGAATGAGTCATACGGGACAGAAACAGATCCTTTGGTCCAACTTGTTCATGCCGACCAGGTTTCCCAAACTAAACTCGTCCCGCTTCCCTACATTCGGCCCAAAACCCTCTGAAACTTTCCTATTCATATACCTGTCCAAATGTACTTTAAATGTTGTAACCGTACCTGCATCTACCACTTCCTCTTCATTCCATAAACAAATCACACTCTGTGTGAAAAATTTGCCTCTCAGGTTCCCTTTGCTTTTTCTTTCCTCTCTCACCTTAAACATATGCCCCCTTTATTTGAACGCCTCCACTCAAGGGAAAAGACCTTTGCTATTCTCATTCTATGTACATCTCATGATTTTATAAACTTTTGTAAAGTCATCTCTCCTACGCTCCAGTGTAAAAAGTCCCAGTCTATCCAGCGGCTCCTTATAACTCAGGCTCTCCAGTCCCAGCAACAAGCTGAAGAGTCTTTTCTGAACCCTCTCCAAATTATTAATATCTTTCCTGTAGCAGGGTGACCGGAACTGTACACAGTACTTCAAAAGTGGCCTCACCAACATTGTGTACAACCTCAACATGATGTCCCAACTCCTTTGCACTCAATGAATGGGAAGCTATAGAAAGGCAGAGGGGTCTAATAGGCCTTTGTATAACCTCCTGATATAAACAGACAGCACTTTGGCCGACGATGAGTGTCACTGACAGCTTGAAATACTCTTTGCTGCACTGTCCTTAACCCTATGACATCTTATTAAACACGATGACAAGACTCAAAGACTGTCTCAGTGTAATTGCCTGCTGGCCTGTTTAATAAAACAGGCAGCTTTGCTCCATATAGAGAGGCATTAGCTAGCACTAGGCTGCCATTAACTCGTGATTTCAGCGGCAAAAGTTACAGTAAAGCTGAAGACTCTCTGAGACATTGTTCAGACAAGGTGCATGACAAATGCCCCTTTCTTCTCTCTGTCAGTGCCTCCCTTTGCTATTCACAGCAATTCAATGCAACATCTTTACCAGCAAATGCTTACAGGCATCGCAATGGTCTTTTACTTCAGACTTGTCCTGCCTACACAGCAGCCTCTCTGTCAGGGGCAACTGTGTGCAGAGCTGAAAGAAGTGGGCGAGGTTTCAAATTAATACTTTGCCTCTGTATTCACAAGAAAGGTGGCCATCCCAAGTATAGAATTCAAGGAGGAGGACTGCTTTATACTTGAATTATATCTGGGATGGGTGAGGCATTAGTGCTTATAATGGAATTAAAATGGAATAAATCTCCAGGGCCAGATGAGATGTATCTCTAGTGGAGCTGTTGACTATTAACTGCCCTCTGAAACGGTACTCCTTCGTTTTACAGGCAGTTAGGGATGAACAACAATTGTGGAGCTTGCCAGCAATGTCCACATCCCACAAAAAGTTAAAATAAACAATAGAAAGTTTGAGATCACATGATCTTCTAGAATACTATGTCCGGTTCTGGTTGCCCAGTTATAGGAAGGATATTATTAAGCTGGACAGGGTTCAGAATAGACTTACCAGGATGCTGCCAGGAATGGAGGGTTTGAGGTATAATTAAAGGCTGGATAGGCTGGGACTTCTTTCACTAGAGGGTAGGAGGTTGAGAGGTGACCTTATGGAAGTTGATAAAATTAGGAGGGGTATAGATAAGGTTAATGGTAGGCTTCTTTTCCTGAGGATGGGGGGCGGTTTCCAGACTAGGGGGTACATTTTTAAGGTAAGAGGAGAGAGATTTATAAGAGACATGAGAGACAAATTCTGCATGCAGAGGGTGGTTCATGTGTGGAATGAATTTCCAGAGGAAGTGGTGAATACAGGTACAATTACAACGCTTTAAAGATATTTGGATAAGTACATGAATGGGAAAGGTTTGAAGGGATATGGGCCAGGAGCAGGTGGGTAGGTCTGCTTTATTTTGGGATTAAGGTCAGCATGGACTGGTTGGGCTGAAGGATCTGCGTCCGTGCTGTATGACTCTATGACTTTATGCAGAGATTCACCAGGGTGTTGCCTGGGCTGGAGTAATTCAGCTATGGACAGGGTCTGGATGGATTCGGGTTGGAGCAGAGAAGGCTGAGAGGGATCTGAATTGAGGTTTGCAAAACTATGAGGGGCATAGATAGTCTAGATAAGAAGCAATTCTTCCCCAGCATACAAGTCAATGATTAAGGGGCATAGATTTAAGGTAAGGGGCAAGAGGTTCAGGGGGGATTTATGGAAAAACGTTTTCACCCAGAGGGTGGTGGGTACCTGGAACTCACTGCCTGAAAGGATGGTAGATGTAAGAATGATCACAACACTTAAGAAGACTGAGATAACAAGGTGTGGGGCTGGACGAACACAGCAGGTCAAGCAGCATCATAGGAGCAGGAAAACTTGACGTTTCGGGCCTAAACCCTTCATCAGAAATCAGAAGCGCTTCTCCCTGCGACTCCTGAAACACCAGAAGCACTTAAGAAGACTGATGGGTTAATGGTGTAGATTGACACATGGAAGTATGCCATTGTTGTCATCAGAGAAACCTGGTTGAGGGAAGGACTGGACTGGCAATGGGATATAGGATCTTTAGATGAGACAGAGGAGGGTCTTAAAAAAGATGGTGGTGTAGCACTATTAATTAAGGAGTCAATTACTGCAATGAGGAGAAATTATATCGCTGAAGTGTCCACAAATGAGACTTTGTGGGCAGAACTTTGGAATGTTAAGGGGACAGCCACTTTACTGGGAGTGTATTGTAGGCCCCCAAAAAGCCAGCAGGAAGTTGAGGAGCAAATATGTAGACAATTCACAGAGGTGTGTAAGAGTGATAATATACTCAGGGATTTTAACTTTCTCAACATAACTTGGGAAAGGCATAGTGTTAAGGGTATACAAGGGGTCGATTTCTTGAAATGTATCCATGGGAGCTTTTTGTATCAATATGTCGAAGGCACATCAAGGGACAATGCAGTGCGAGATCTGGGTCTGGGGAAAGAAGCCGGACAAGCGTTTGATTTGGCAGTGAGGCAACATTTTAGCGACAGCAGTCACAACACGGCAAGGTTCAAACTTGTTCTGGGCAAGGAAAAAGATGGCCTGCAGAAGATGGCTTTGGATTGGAAGAAGGTAGATTCTATTGAAATAAAGCAGGACTTGGCCACAGTAGACTGGGAACAGCTCCTTGCGAGTAAGTCTACAGGAGAGATGGGGAAGGGTGGCATTCAAAAATGAGCTGGGTAAGGTACAGGGCCAACATGGAGCCTGTATAGGGAAATATATGAACAATAAGTTCATAGAACCCAGGATGTCTCAGACATTTCAGGACATATATACATGTGTGGCTATACATACACATATATAGATATGGTAGTGAAGAAAGTGTTTAGCGCCCTTACCTTCATTGTGCAGACTTTTGGGTGTAGGAGTTGGGACATTATACTGAGGTTGAATGGGGAATCGGTAAGGCCACTCCTGGAGTACTGTGGGCAGTTCTGATCTCCCTGTAACAGGAAGGATATTATTAAGCTGGAGAGGGCTTGGAAGAGATTCATCAGGATTTATCAGCAGGAAACGGAGGCTTTAAGTTATAAGGAGAGGCTAGGACTTTTTTTTCATTGGAGGGTAATAGGTTGAGAGTGACTTTGTAGGTCAGCTTTGTAGGACTGGTTGGACCGAAGGGTCTATTTCCATGTTGTACGACTCTATGACTAAGTATTTGGATGACCAGTTGAAATGTTTCCTGTACTAGGCTTTGGGCAAAGGGCTAGAAAACTGGGTTAGAGGAAATAGATGTTTGATGATTTGTGGAGACACAATGGGCCATAATGCTCCAGGACTCTATGACTCTGAGCTCATCATCAGCTTCTTGAGAGCAGTTAGGAATGGGCAATAAACTCTGATCCGGCCAGCGATGCTCAATCTACGAGGATGAAAAACTATACACCTGCCTGACGTAAAAGCAACACAAACAGAGATGGCTGATAAATATTGGTCTGGTCTGAGGGAACTATGACATAGAAACAAATGTTGACCTCAGTTGTGTAGACAGACGGGAGACATTGGGGTTGGTTTCCTTGCAGAGAAAGCTGAGGAGAGGGGGAGTTTGGTAGAAGATTTCAAAATCACAAGGCAGCTGGGCAGAGCACGCAGGGAGAAACTGTTCCCATTGGGGGAAGGATCGGGAATGAGACGGCACAGATTGAAGGTAAAAGGCAAAAGAAGCATTGGCACCTTGAGGCAAATCTTTCTCACGCACCGAGTAATTAGGCTGTGGAATACATTGCCTTAAAATTGTAGCGGAGGCAGATTCAATTGGGGCTGTGAAGAGAGAATCGCATTATTGTCTGAAAAGGAGGAGTGTGTCAGGTTACGGAGAGAGGCCGAGGAAGCGGCATGGGGTGATTTGCTCCTTTATAGTGCTAGCCCGGAAGCGGTTGCATGAACGGCCTGCCTCCAGTGCTGTTGCCATTCGCCTGACGGTAATCACCATGTTCATCGAAGGTTTCCCTCAATGTGTACATAAAGTGCTATGGCTGGAGAAAATGAGAAGCCCCATTAAAATAAAACTACCAGGTACCAAAAAGGGGGAAGGAGGCTGCCTGCCTAGAAAACAGTTTGCCAATAAGATTTAATTCTCTTTAAACCGAATTTGATGGCTTAATCCCAGCAAGGTGCAGCTAACCTTGTTTAAGTGGATTTTTTATGTCTGGTATTCACTCATAAATCTTTTTTTTAGGCATCTTTAATTGGAAACATTTGCAAAGGCCAAAAGATCATTTCCGTTTGATTATTAAGTGACAGACAGATAACATTTTAATTTCAGCTGAAAATTAAAAACATGCTTTCAAGATGAACTATTTAACAATTTGGAAGTGCTCATCATTTATCATGATGTGTATCAGCATTATTAATAATGTAAGAATGAGACACAATGTTTGCTAATCACAGATAGTTTTAAACCATGTGTACTGTACTGCAGCTGTCTTTATTCTGACTTTAAGGCCAAATAGTTTAACTGCTGTGAAAAGAGGTCAGTTAGCTTTTTTTTTGCAGCTGAAGCAGGTTGGCAGACTAATAGTGTGGTAGCGTCCCTACCTCTGAGACAGGAGTCACAGTTTCAAGCCTCACCTGCTCCAGAGGTGTGTAATAACATCTCTGAACAAGTTGATTAGACAATATTTTATTGATGCTCTTGTGGTAATACCACTGCCTCTGAGCCAGAAGGCCTAGGTTCAAGCCCTGCTTGCCCCAGAGCTGTACTACAACATACCTGTACAGGTAATTAAAAATGTTTTATACTGGTGTCCTTTCCTCCGAGCCAGGAGGTCTGATTCAAGTCCCACTTGCTCCAGAGATGCATCTCGGAATAATATTTCTGAAGATGGTCATTCGAACATATCTTTGCTCCTAGTTTTCCGACACCAAATCGGATGCAACTCAGGTAAACAGGAGACTATTCTCTCTTTCCACATGCCCTTTTCACCCTTAGAATGTGATGGTCCTCAGGACGTGAGCTGTTTGTATGATTCTTTGCAATCTGTGACATGGTGCAGAGAACATCACTGTGTCTGTCAGTACGTCCAGGAGCTGAGTAATCTTTAATAATTCTGGGGATCTCGGCATCTGTCCCTAGTTGTCCCTAAGGAGGTGGTGATGGAGCTGCCTTCTTGAACCACTGCTGTTTAGGAAGGTCACAACACTGTTAGGGAAGGTGTTCCAGGGTTTTCACCCAGCAACACTGAAGGGACAATGATATATTTCCAAGGCAGAATGATGGCTGGCTTGGAGGGGGAACGTGCAAGGAGTAGTCTTCCAATGTATCTGCTGCCCTTGTCCTTCTAGATGGATGTGATCGTGGGTTTGGAAGGTGCTGTCTGACGATCTTTGGTGAACTTCTGCAGTGTATCTTGTAGATAGTACACACTGCTGCTACTGAGCATTGGTGGTGGAGGGAGTGGGATGTTTGTGGATGTAGTGCCAATCAAGCGGGCTGCTTTGTCCTGGATGGTGTCGAGCTTCTTGTGTATTGTTGGAGCTGCACCCATCCAGGCAAGTGGGGAGTATTCCATCACACTCCTGACGTGTGCTTTGTAGATGGTGGACAGGCTTTGGGGAGTCAGGAGGTGAGTTGACCTGTGCTTGTAGTTACAGTATCTATTTGGTGAGCCCAGTTGATTTGCTGGAAGCTTGTAAGCCCCAGGATATTAATAGTGGACGATTCAGGGATGTTAACGCCATTGAATGTCAAGGGGCAGTGGTTGAATCGTCTCTTGTTGGAATTGGTCATTGCCTGGCACTTGTATAATGTGAATTTTTCTTATCAATTGTCAGCCCAAGCCTGGATATTATCCAAAGTCAAAGGTCACACGTCACTAGGTTATAGTCCAACAGATTTCAGACCACTGCTCCTTCATTATTATTTCCTGAGAAAATGAGAGCACTCCGAAATCTTGTGACTTTAAATAAATGTGTTGGATTATAACCTGGAGTCATGTGACTTTTGACTTTTGACCCCAGCCCAACACCAGCACCTTCATATCATGGATATTGTCCAGGTTCTGCTGCATTTGAGTATGGGCTGCTTCAGTATCTGAGGCGTCATGGATGGTGCCGAATATTGTGCACTTCTGACTTGATGGTGGATTGAAGATCATCGCTGAAGCAGCTGAAGATGGTTGGGCCTAGGACACTGTCCTGACGAACACCTGTAGGGATGTCCTGGAGCCGAGATGACTGACTTCCACAATCACGACCATCTTCCTGTTTGTCAGATATAACTCTAACCAGCAGAGCAGGTTTTCCCCAGTTGGCACTGATTCCTGGGGTGAGATAAAAGGTACTGCAGATGCTGGAGAATCCGAGATAACAAGCATGGGGCTGGATGAACACAGCAGGTCAAGCAGCACCATAGGAGCAGGAAAACTTGACGTTTCGGGCCTAAACCCTTCATCGATGAAGGGTTTAGGCCTGAAACGTCAAGTTTTCCTGCTCCTATGATGCTGCTTGACC
>JAHRHZ010000277.1:12401220-12440546 GCA_024137785.1 Ginglymostoma cirratum | reverse complement strand
ACCCCTTGACCTGTCCGTCCTCCCTGGACTGACCTATCTCCTCCCTACCCCCCTACCTACACTCACCTTTACTGGCTCCATCCCCGCCTCTTCGACTTGTCTGCCCCCTCTCCACCTATCCTCTCCTCTATCCATCCTCTGTCCGCCTCCCCCTCTCTCCCTATTTATTTCAGAACCCTCTTCCCCTCCCCCATTTCTGATGAAGGGTTTAGGCCCGAAACGTCAAGTTTTCCTGCTCCTATGATGCTGCTTGACCTGCTGTGTTCATCCAGCCCCATGCTTGTTATCTCGGATTCTCCAGCATCTGCAGTACCTTTTATCTCTGCTCTTTCCAGGTGAATGACTCCACATGGACCTTGTCCCATCCAATATCATCTGACCTTAAACTCCTTTTGCTCATTTGCCTCATGTGCAATTCCTTGATTACAAAGTGCTTTCCTTTTCTCTGTGAAGCAGGCGAGAAATCAGAGCAGACTGCCTTATGTTAAAGGTAGGGAGAGAGAGAGGACTCAGCAGAGGTTATTAAAGTTTCCAGCACAAGTAATAGGATGGACAGTATTGAAAATGGTCAGGAATCTAACTTCAGGCACAGGAGAGAAGGGGACAACTCTGAAAAGGGGGCAGTCAACGCAGGACTGAGAGCGTTGTACTTAAATGTACGCAGTATACAGGAACAAGGTAAATGAGGTTGTAGAACAGATTTGAAATTGGCAGGTACGATGTTGTATCACAGACTGTGAGGGGTTCAAATTTATAACCATTACACCACCAACATCCCAGGGCTGAGGTGCAGATGACAGGGTTTTCTCAATTACAATCATACCAGAGATACATTTTGAGGGAGTGTTAATGCTAGCCTTCTCATTATAAGATTTGAGTCATTTCTGGATTAGTAATTTGGACAAATGCCCGTGAAGTGAACTGTGGATGCCAAGTGTAAGAACAGCTTCCACAAGGAGGCTGAAGGCACAGTCAGAGGCCTTTGGGGCTGAGGTGGGGTTTAGTTGGTGAGGCACCTCATACTTTAGGATTGTTAAAAAACACAACCTCTGTGAGAGCAAAGTGAACAGCTGTAGAATTCCAGTAGGACAGAAGTTAGAGAGTTGGGCAGTCTTAGATTCTCCTCCAGTTTTACAAACTCTCTTTCTTGGCATGTCCTACTAGCATTTCAGATGAATTCACTGTGGGGATATTCAACCAGTGGCTGACTCCAAAAATTTGCTTTATCATTGCTTTCCCTTATACAGAGCTGATTTAATCATCGGCTAATGGTCCAGTACTTACCTCAAGACGTGGGGAGAAATTGGGCACCTCCTAAAAGTCACAGGGAACGTCAAGTACCCAAAACAAAATCTAACTTTTTCCAGATTCACCTCCTACTTCTTTCCCACTGTGATTCTGATGGAAATTTCCTCTGAGTTACTGTAAAGGGCAGACTGTGGGTGTATGCAGGAACAATCCAGTCGCTCTCTTACTCCCCCTCCCCTTGCTTCAGGCTGACTTGGTTCTGATTTTTAATTTAAACTCAGTGCGCACTGTTTGTTGTACATGTTATATGTGGCGAGAGATTGCTCCCAGGATACAGAGGTCCTTTTCTTTTACTGTGCTTCTGAAATCATGGAAAATGCTGCAAGAGGTTGTGGGCCAAATCATTCTTTCCTGGTTTTGGCCCAGATTTAGTTTGTTTGAATAAACTCAGATATAATCCTGTTTATACTGTTTGTGGACTCATAATGCAGTTGCACAGTTGGGTATTGTCTTGTGTTTTAGAGCTGTTAAGGGATTTTTTTTCAAAACTTCAGCGACGTATTCAAAAGTTAACAAAAGTTTGTTTCATATTGTCTATTGAGCTGTTAACTGCTTGTAGCAGCCTTGTGAATAGAAGACCCTAAAGGCATCGGATAGCAGTGGTAATTACATTTATGTCATTTACACTTATGACGTAGGATTTTAGGGAGAGGTTAAGTTGTTATAAAAAAAACCTGTATATCGTTAAGAGAAGCAGTTTTGGAATTTCTGCTTTCATCTCATCCTCTGTTATATCTGCTGTGGCTCAGTAAGCTTCCTTTAAATTTCTTCAGAGCTCTCACTGACTGGGCCAGCATTTATTAGCCAGCCCTATTTGCCCTTGAAAAGGTGGTGGTGAGCTGCCATCTTAAGCTTCCAGCCCGTGTAGTATAGGGACACTCACAGCACTGTTAAGGAGGAAATGCCTGGATTTTGACCCAGCGACGCTGAAGGAACAGCGATATTTCCAAGTCAGGATGGTGTATAATTTGGAGGGGAATTTGCAGGTTTTTGCATGGTTTTGCCATGAATCTGCTGCTCTTGTCCTATTAAATAGGAGATGTTGTGGGCTTTCCAAGGTGCTTTCAGAGAGATTCATTGAGTTAGTGCATTGTTTCTTGTAGAAGCTGCTGCTATGCGTCAGTGATCAAGGCAATAAATTTTTAATGCGTGGAGGGGCTGACAAGGATGTAAACTGCTTTCTCCTGGAAAGTCTTGAGATTCTTGAGTGTTGTTGGAGCTGCACCCATCTAGGCAAGTATGGGGTATTCCAACACACTCCTGATTTGTGCTTTGTCAATAATGGGCAGGCTTTAGGGAGTCAGGAAGTAAGTCAGTCACTGCAGTATTCCTAGCCTCTGACCTGCTTTCATAGTCATAGCATTTATATGACTGGTCCAGTTCAGATTCTGGTCAATGGTAAACCCCAAGATTTTGATAAAGGGATTCAATGATAGTAGTTCTACTGGATACAAGGAACAATAGCTAGATTCTCTCTTGTTGAGGATGATCACTGGATGATAACATCAACAAACCTCCACTGCCTCCACCACTGATGCTGACTAGCAGCAGTGTACTATTTACAAGATGCACTGCAGAAACTCACCAAGGCCCCTCAGACAGCACCTTCCAAACCCACAACCATTTCCATCTAGAAGGACAAGGGCAGCAGATACATGGGAGCACCTACAAGTTCCCCTCCAAGTTACACACCATCCTGACTTAGAAATATATCATCGTTCCTTCAGTGTCAAAATCCTAGAATTCCCTCTCTAATGGTAGTGGTTCAAGAAGGCAGTTCACGAACACCTTCTGAAGGGGCAAATAGGGACGGGCAATAAGTGCTGGGCCATACAGCGATGCCTATGCCCTAAAAAAATTCCATAAAATCTCCACTGTCCTTCAGCCAAGATTGTATGGCATCCTCAGATTGGTGGAGCCTAATACAATTTCCAACATTAACCCAGATCACGCTCCCAGATCACAGAACCATTATCTTCTACAATACTTAAGAGACACATGGGCAATGTTCCACAATGTTGGGTGGATGCTAGTGTTGCAGCTGTACAGTAACATCTTGTTTATTCTGGACAACAAGTGCTCATCACAATTGCTAGAACAGTCGGGTCCTATAATCTTGGCAGTATCCATTCCTTAAGCCAATTCTTGATATCACGTTGAGTGAATTGAAGTGGCTAAAGACTGGCACCTATGGTGCTGGGAGAAGGCGAAGACGATTACTGACCTGCCACTTCAGTCTGAAAATTATTGCCAGTGCCAAAGCCTTGTATTTTCCAACCATGTACTCACTTCCACCATCACTAAGCATGGGGATATTTGTAGACCCTCCATCTCCTGTTTGTTGTTTAAGTGTTCCTCACCATTCGCGACAGGATGTGGCAAGACCACAAAACTCAGAGCCAATTTGTTGGTTGTGGGATCATTGAACCCTATCAGGTGCTGCTCCTGCTGTCTGATGTGTTACAGGAACATGGCTATTCAGCCCCTTGAGCATGCTCCAACATGCAGTGAGATCATGGCTGATCTGTGCCCTAACTCCATAGATCATCCTTTGGGCCAAATCCATTAATACCTTCGCTTAACAAAAAACCTCAGATTTAAAATTAACAATTGATCCAGCATCCACTGCCATCTGTGAAAGAGAGTTCCAAATCTCTCTCATCCTTTGTGTGTGGAAGTGCTTCCACACATCTCTCCTGAGTGACCTGCTCCTCATTCTCAGACAACGCCCCTTCGTTCCAAACTCCCCGACTAGTGGAAAGAGATTATCTTTATCTACCCTGTCTTTACCTGTTAATATTGTGAAGACTTTGCTCAGGTCACCCCTTAACCTTCTAAATTCTAGAGAAAACAGGCCTAACTTGTGTAGTCTTTCGTCATAATTTAGTTCATGAAATTCATGTATCATTCTTGTAAACCCATGTTAACGCCTCATTTGTAGTCCTGCCTCCTCATTGAACCAGGGTTGATCCCTCAACTTGATGGTAACAGTCGAGTGGAGAATATCCTGGGCCGAACTGGCTGTCCTTGAATACAATTCTACTGCTGTTGATGACCTGCAGCACTTCATGGGTACCCAGTTTGAGTTACTGAAACCGTAACATATCCTGTTGGCCAGGATGAATGTAATGTCTCCCTTAACTTAATGAAACCTTGTCTTCAGTTTCATCTCTGAACCAGATGGTTGTCAGTTCACATCCCAGATCACAGAATAACAACAATGTGGAAGCAGACCATTTGGCCCATCAAGCCCATACCGACCCTCCAAAGAGCATCCCACCTAGATCGACCCCATCCTTGTAACCCTGCATTTCCCATGGCTAATCCACTTAGCCTGCACATCCCTAGACACTACAGGCAATTTAGCATGGCCAATCCACCCTAACCTGCGCATCTTTGGACTGTCGGAGGAAACTGGAGCTCCCAGAGGACATCCACGCAGACACGGGGAGAAAGTGCAAACTCCAGGCAGACAGTCACCCGAGGCTGGAATCGAACCCAAGTCCCTGGCACTGTGAGGCAGCAGTGCTAACCACTGAGCCACTGTGCCACCCCCAAGTCCATAAATTGAGGACAAAATCTAGGCTCGAGATCTGAGAGTCACATTGCCTGTGATATTACCCTGAATATGAAATGTTGTTGCCATCAAATCTCCGAGGAGGCCGTGAAAAATCCCAAAGCACTAGTTCAATATCAACCAAGGGAGTTATCCCGGATATGCTGACCAATACACTTCTTCATCAAAATTGCACAAAAAGAATTTCCAGCCTTTATCACTTTGTTGTTTAGTGTGTAAATTGAACCAACTTGTCCAAAGTGACACCACTGATGAAAAGTTGTTTCTTCCTGCTACTGTAAGAGAAGACTGTGACTTGGATACGGAGGCTCTCCACACATCACTGGCTCTTGAAACAAACCTCAAGCATCTTGTCTTCATTGTCAAGGTTAGCCAGACAGATCTAGTTCCTGGTCTCTGGAAAAGGGACTGAGAAACATACAGTGGCGAACATTGTGGTTCATTTGGCTGTGCACGAAGCAGACAAAGGAATGAGGCATTCACTTCCCCAGCCTGTGCATACGTGAGTATTGAGTCAATCATATTACTCTTGGAGGCAGTGAGAATGCTTGTACTTGCTGGAAGCATTATTAATGAGCAGTCCGTCCTTTATTAAGTGCCTAACTTGCATGCTTTTAAGGGATCAACAGAATCTAGGTAACTTGTGCTGAAATGAAGAAAACCAGCAATTTCCCATTTCACAACTTTAACAAGTATGGGCATGTAGAATCACCGACTGTTCAAACATTGAGAAAGGCCCAAACACTGACAAAGGCCATCTGGGCCATTAAGATGACACTAATATTTTTTGTCCTTGGCACATTTGGTTTAATCCCATTCCCTCCTAAATCCTTTAATCTTCTGTATGCAGCTATCCAACTCCCTTTTAAAGAAATTTATGAACTCTGTACAGCACCTCTTCATCAATCCCAGCGTTCCGTTCATCCCTCTCTCTCATTCTTTTCACCAATCGTAAGTTTACTGTGGTCGAGTTGAAGCAGTTGACTACCCTATAAGTCTCGCAGTTCTCTCTTCCGTTTGCACTCCTGAGATTGCGCAATGTTCAAACCACATCGCTCCCTCGCTGCAGCCTCCCTGTAAGTTTCAGGATCTTCAAAACAAATAACCTGCTGGGATTCAGTGTTGACAGGAAAAGTGTGAATCCACACCCCCCTCACATACCCCACCAGGCACCCTCCCCCACCTCGAATCAGGTGCTCTGTTGATTTTGCACTTCAGAAGCAAGATGGCAAATGCATCCTCCAAAATTAAAGCTGTTTTTTTTTATTTTATTCACTCTTGGCGTGTGGCCATCTCCAATGAAACCAGCCCATTCCTAACGTTCCTGGAGAGGGTGGTGATGTGTTGCCACCAGATGTGTGACTTGGGGTTCCATTCTGTCAGTTAGAAAGTCAACTTTCAATTGGATCAATGGGCGGAAGAGTGCCAGATGGAATCTAATTTGGATAAACGTGAGGAATTGCAATTTGGTAAAAGAAACAAAGGCAAGACTTATACAATTAAAGGTAAGGCCTTGGGCAGGGTTGTAGATCAGAGAGACCAAAGAATTTGGGTACATAATTTGTTGAAGTTTGCATCACATATAGATAAGGTGATCAAGAAGATGTTTAGCACACTTGTTTTCATTGCTCAGACCTTTGAGTTTCAGCATTAAGGTGTCACGTTCAGGTTGTACAGGACGCTGATGAGGCCTCTTCTGGAGTACGGTGCCTACTTTAGTTTGGGACTAGTGTCAGCACGGAGCAGCTGGACCTAAGGGCTTGTTTCTGTGATGTATGACTCTATCTAAGTCTCCTCTGGTCACTTGTGGCTTGTAATGTCTGCACTCTTTCCCATGAATGACTAATGTCAAACGCTGGAAGATTTCTGTAAACCCTTTTATTTATATCACTGTGCAATAGACTGTTTTTTGTTTTAATTCACTCACAGGATGTGGGCATCGCTGGCTGGATCTGCATTTATTGCCTATCATTAGTTGCCCTTGAGAATGGACTGGAGGGTTTGAACTATAGGAAGAGGCTGAATAGGCTAGGACTTTTAGGTGAGAGGGGAAAAATTTAAAAGGGACCTGAAGGGTAACTTTTTCACACAGAGGCTGGTGTGTGTATGGAAGGAGCTGCCAGAGGAAGTGGTGGAGGCTGGTACAATTACAACATTTAAAAGGCATCTGGATGGGTATGTGAATAGGAAGGGTTTAGAGGGATATGGGCCAAATGCTGGCAAATGGGATTAGGTCAGATTGGGACGTCTGGTCAGCACAGATGAGTTTGATTGAAGGGTCTGCCTATGACTCAGTGGTGGTAATGAATTACCTTGTCTTCCGTAAGTACACGCAAGTAATTTCATACAACTACCATGGGTGGCACGGTGGCTCAGTGGTTAGCACTGCTGCCTCACAGCACCAAGGTCCCGGGTTCTACGGGGTGTGGAGTTTGCACATTCTCCCTGTGTCTGTGTGGGTTTCCTCCGGGTGCTCCAGTTTCCTCCCACCGTCTGTTGACCTGCTGGTTAGGTAAACTGCTTATTGAGTCCAGGGATGTGTAGGCTAGCTGGGTTAGCCATGGAAAATATGGGGATAGGGTAGTGGGGGGTTTTCGGGTCTTTGGAGGGTTGGTACAGATCCAATGGGCCAAATGGCCTCTTTCTGCACTGTACGGATTTTATGAGTCAACATCCATCACTGAGGAAACTGACCCTTCCTTTTCTCAGTTGTCTCCTCAATGATATTATCCTTTGATACTTCATGATGTAAGTCACTATCATGTCCATTCTCGTTTTACTGCAGTGGTGAGCTGTCCTCTTAAATTGCTGTAGTCCATGTAATGAAGTTGCCAGTTTAATAGTTCCACAGTTTTGCGTCAGCGATGATGAAGAAATGGTGTTACATTTCCACTGTGTGATTCGAAGGGTGATTTTTGGATATTGCTTGGAGCATACAAACTTCTGAGGTAGAACAGACCTGTGGGCCAAAGGGCCTTTTTGATACTGTACAATTCTACGAACCTAGCACCAGAAACTTGCAGACACTTCACATGTTAAGTCTCACATCGGGAGTTAAAATTGGCAGGAGATGAAAGAAATGGCCACTTGAAAGTTGTTATGTTCCCAAACCTAAGCAAGGATAACCATTTAGAGAGAGAAAAGCCAATGATTGTCTTTTATAAAAATCTGCAAAGTCTGCCTTAGTGATGGGACTCGTCTTGTTTTGTGTTACTGATACCCCTTCTGTTTTTAAACTATAAACATTACTAAAAGGATAGAAAAATAATCAAAGCTTTTTGTCTCATCTCATCAGGGCGAGGACACAACAAACAAATCCAATAAAAGGGATGCCAATTTAACAGCATATTTGGAGGGTGTTCATTGGCTGGGCAATCGTTGGCATGGAAATGCAGCAGGAGCAGTTAATTGTCAGTCTTTGTTCGCTGAGCAGGGAGGAAGTCTGCAGAATAAAACAAAGAATTGGGGATGATGGAGATCTGCAACAAAAACACAAAGTGCCCGAGAAGCTCAGCAGATCTGGCAGCATCTGTGGAGAGAGAAACTGTTAAAGTTTTGAAAACAGTGACTGAGGACACGGATCATACCAGGCTCAAAAAGGTTAACTCTGGTTTGTCTCCACAGATGCTGCCCAATCTGCTGAGTTTCTCTGTTTTTGTTGAAGGAAGTCTCTAAGTTTGATGCAGTGCCTGAGTCTATCATATAGATCAGTAATGCCAGACGAGATTTTAATATGAATTTTTAAAAGAAATCACTTATGGGATGTGGCCAGTGTTGATGGGGCCAGCATTTATTGCCCATCTCTAATAGTCCTGAGGGAAGTTCAGAGCCAGCCACATTGCTATGGATCTGGTACAAGCCACGTCAAAGCCAAAAACCGATAGAAAATGAGAACTCGTCATGATGATTTCTTTCAAGGATAGCTAACTTCACAGTGGAACGTCGGGCACCAACAGTTCAGTGGGAAGGATAGATAAACCATCGAGTTTGAATGTAAGGATTGTGGAGAACGGATTCTGTGGTTAGCTTGATGTCACCATGCTGAACGTAATGGGGAGAATCAGTAACAGAGCAGGTAGTCTGAGCAACTTCCAGACAGCAAATTGAATTAAATCTCTCCTGCAATATCTCTCGCACAGTTCAGTTTGTATGTGTAACAGTCTTGAGCTCAATTCTAATTCCATCTTGCCTCATGTCACAATATCCAATAAAGGAGTTTGAAAGACTTTGCACTTTGTACTGTTCAAATGATCCACTTCTTAAAGTCCAAACTGTAATGCGCACAGAGACCAGGAAGGAACACAAACTATTATACCTCTTCTTTTCTCATCTCTTGTCTTTTTCAAACACTTGTAGGATGGAAGTGTCTTCAGCTAGAGCTGTATTTGTCACCCAACCCTAACTGCCCTGAATAGATAATGCTGTGTTGCCTTCTTAAACTACTGCAGGCCATGTGGTGTAGGTGGACCCAGAGTGCCACTGAGGAGGGGATTCTGGGATCCCAGTGACAATGGATGATCAGCGATACACTTCCCATTCGAGCTGGTGTGGAACTTGGTGGGAACATGTAGGTGCTATGTTTCCCATCTGTCTGTTTGTTGGAGATGGTCGTCTTTTCCTGTTTTATTTCGTGCTTATCTATCCATCCATTCACTGTCCCTCCATTATTCCCTAACCTGGCAGAGGTTTGGAGTGAGCAGAAATCTAAGGAATAAAGAAATAAGAGCAGGTGTAGGCCATTCAGCCCTTCGAGTCTGTTCTGCCATGCGCTATACTCATGAATGAACTTGCAACTCAAATTCCAGCTGCCCAACTATCCCCATATCAATTAATTCCCTTGATAACCACAAGACAACAATCTTTATCTTGAATTGTTTATTATCTGAGATCAGAAATGAAATTTGGGAAATTGGTTTTTGTCCAGATGATAGACTTTCAATTCCAGGTCACGGTTTGAAATGGGTCCCAGGCTCATTCAAGTTTTTCAGTGCAGTTGGAGGTTGATCATCAATCCCTGATCGGCAACCCATTCCCCTACACTTATTTTACCACATGTTCTATGTGGTAAGAAAGCAAATATTAAGAGCTATTTCAATAATTGAATTTGCAGAAATTGTATATAGAACATGGAACTGTACAACACAGGAACAATCTCTTCAGCCCATGATGTTGCGCTGAACATGACACTAAATTAAACTAATCCCTTCTGCCTGCCCGTGGTCCATTATCCTCTATTCCTTGCATATCCATGTGCTTATCGTAAACACTCCTATTATATCTGCCTCCACTCCTACCCCTGGCAGCGTGTTCCAGATTCCTGCCACTCTCTGTGTAAAAAACTTACCCCTTATGTCTCCATTGAACATTCCCCCTCTCACCTAAATGCATGCCCCCTAGTGTTAGACGTTTCAACTCTGGGAAAAATGCTCTGACTCTCAACCCTATCTATGCATCTCATAATTTTATAGAGTTCTATCAAGTCTCCCCTCAGCCTGAGATTTTCCAGCCACTCCTTATAGCTCATACCCTCTAATCTAGGCAGCTTCCTGGTAAACCTCTTCTGCACCCTCTCCAAAGTCCCCACATCCTTCCTGTAATGTGGCAACCAGAACTGAATGCAATACTCTAAGTGTGGCCTAACCAAAGTCTTATAAAGCTACAATGTTCTAATTGTAAATTAGAATCACTTGCTGCTTTGAATTAGAATCCCTACAGTGTGGAAACAGGCCCTTTGGCCCAACAAGTCCACACCAACCCTTGGAGCATCCCACCCAGACCCATTCCCCTATAACCCACACACCCCTCAACATTATGGGCACTTTTGCACAGCCAATCTACCTAACCTTGCACATCTTTGGACTGTGGGAGGAAAGCAGAGCACCTGGAGGAAAGGGGGAGAATGTGCAAACTCCACACAGACAGTCACCTGAGGCTGGAATCGAACCTGGGTCCCTGGTGCTGTGAGACTGCAGTGCTAACCACTGAGCCCCTGTGCTGCCCTAATCACCACTGTGCTGGTGATTAACAAGGAACTGAATTGGAGTTTGAAGGTGTGTCGATATTGAGATAACTTTGAGGTACAGTGACAATCAACCACATTCACGCAGTGATACTAATGTTAACTCCATAGAGAGGTGATATTGGTCATGTAGTATTGAAAAATGCAACAATATTTTATTACAGCACCTGATATGTACAAATGTACACAACAATCACAAGGCACTTGTATATCTGGGCTTGAGAGAAACCGTTCAGATGCCCTACAGCCTCCTTCCCTCATCATGTCATGCTCTAAGAGGACAAAGTTAGTAGGATGGAGACTCAGAGTTTTTTACCATTGGACCACATGCAATGATATGGCAGTGATGTCAGGAGCGTGACACTTAATGATATATTACAGGCCTGCTGCAAGACCTAATCCAATAGGGGGAGTCAATGGCATTTCAAAATTTCCAAATGTCTGCTTATTTAAAGTCTCACAGAATCACAGAATTTTGTAGGAGGCCATTCATCCCATTGAGCCTGCACAAGTTCCATTCCCTAGAGCATCTCCCCATATCCCTGCACACCGTGTCTATCCAAATAGCCATCCAAAGCCCTATTGGGTGCTTCAATTGAATGTGCCTCCACTGAATTTCCTACTGCATTACAATACTCCTAACAACTCATTGTCTGAAAAGGATTCTCTTACCTCATCCCTTGCTCCATTTGCACATCACTTTAAACCCATGCCCTCTCATTCTATTATCTTTGCAACCCTTGTGGGTTGAATGTTTGTTCTTGTTGAAACTCATGAGTGGAAGAAAGAGACAGGCCCAGGGATGAGTCAGCAGAATTTTGTTCCCAACCAGAAAGAATTTCCAGTGAGTCTGGGTAAGGGAAGCTTGCCATGGGAATTAGGATTCTCAAGAGCAAGAAGGATTGTGAAACCACACAACATATATACAATACTTGCTGGCTGTCTATAGTGGCATTCCCAGACTTGATCGTGTGTGGACAAAATGAAGGGCAAATGAAAGCCTCAAACCCACTCAAACCACAGGCAAGTCACAATTGATTTTCTCAGATGTTTCATTGCTGGAGACAAAATTTGAGCTGGGGATTGAGATGTTCAGTGGTACTCTGCCGTATGTGAGTATTTCAGAGTCCTTGACCTGAAGAGAATTGTAATTCCCGAAGGAATTCCAGCACCAGATCAATCTGTCTGAGGAATGCTCCCTCTATAAGGCAAAAATTCCAGTTGCCTGTAAAGCTATCGCTGGCTGTAACATAGATACTATTCAGCTTGTGGATGTTACTCAGGGCTACACTCCAGGTGGAATTGACTCAGCCAGTGCTAAAGCTGGGAATTTTCAATTTGCCGTTGGTTTTGCCAGGTAAAGTTTAATTTGTTTTACAGCTTACCACACCTACAAGCACTGACCGCACCCCCCCCACCCAGGCACCCCCCACCCGAATCGTGGATGTTTTGGTGGCTTATAGAGACATAAGACCCTTCGGTCCAGCCAGTCCATGCTGACCACAATCCCAAACATAAACTAGTCCGACCTGCCTGCTCCTGGTCCATATCCCTCCAAATCTTTCCTATTCAGGAACTTATCCAAATATACTTAAAGTTTTGGTAAAGATCTGCAGCTCGGGTTTGTGGGTGAGGTTGTTGACTTGCTCGCCAAACTGGCCTTTTCTCGTTCAGACATTTCTCCACCCATTACGCAATCAATAAAGATATAGAATTGGACCCCACATACAAACACACACAGATCAAAACCAGAAATGACACACTCACCATAACAGACCGGATAGTATAAATTCCAAGCGGAGTAGAATAACATCGCTTCGTCAGCGGCTCCAATGATGATGTTGCCTAGCATGGTGACGAAACGTCTGAAGGAGAACAAGCCAGCTCGTTGAGCAAGTCAACAACCTCATTTATCCAAATATCTTTTAAATGTTGTAACCGTACCAGCATCTACCACTTCCTCTGGAAGTTCATTCCACATGTGAACCACTCTCTATGTAAAACATTTGCCCCTCTTGTCTTTTTTAAATCTCTCTCTTCTCACCTTAAAAATGTACCTCCTGGTCTTGAAATCCCCCACCCTAGGGAAAAGACAACTACCATTAACTCTGTCTATATCCCTCATGATTTTATGAACTTCTATGCGGTCGCCTCTGAACCTCCTAGCTTCCAGTGAAAGAAGTCCCAACCTATCCCGTCTTTCTTTATAACTCAAACCTTCCATGCCCGGCAATATCCTGGTAATCTCTTCTGAACCTTCTCTATCTAAATAATATCCTTATGTCGATTCAGGAAGAGGTAAGCCTTCTATGTCAAGAAATACCTCATTAACTAAGAAACTGACTGGTGTCCCCAGATGAAACTAATATATGGTTCAGTCTGGATGCTCACTCAAGTGATTTTGAAGTCAGATTATTTGTAGTTGGGAAATTGAACACATGCATACTCAGGCTCAATCAGAGCAATTTTAATCGTTATATGGACACAATTTTATGTTATTGCCCAAAGCAGAAACTATAGCATGGTAAGAGACAAAAATAGGAATTGTTGGAAAAGTTCAGCAGGTCTGGCAGCATCTGTGGAGAGAAATCTGAGTTAACGTTTCAAGTCAAGAGATCCTTCCTCAGAACGGCGTGTGTTTAAATGTATTTTCATGAAAACACATGTTCTACATATTGGTCAGATGGACTGATAGGCTGAGGAGTGGCAGGTGAAGTTTAGTATAGATAAATGTGAGGTGTTACATTTTGGCAAGGCAAACCAGAGCAGGGCTTATACAGTTAATTGTAAATTCCTCCAAATAAAGAGACCTATGGGTCCAGGATCATAATTCCTTGAAGGTGGAGTCACAGTTAGATAGGACAGTGAAGAGGGCGTTTGGTACGCTTGCCTTTATTGGTCAGTGCATTGAGTATAGGAGTTGGGACATCATGTTGCAGCTGTGCAGGACATTGGTGAGGTCACTTTTTGAATACTGTGTTCAGTTCTGGACTCCCTGCTATCGGAAGGATGTTGTGAAACTTGAAAAGGTTCAGAAAAGATTTACAAGGATGTTGTCAGGATTGCTGAGTTTGAGCTACAGGGAGAGACTGAATAAGCTGGGGCTACGTTTTCCCCTGGAGCGTCAGAGGCTGAGAGGGACTTTATAGAGGTTTATAAAATCATGACGGACATGGATTGGGTAAATAGCCAAAGCCTTTTCCCCAGGCCAGGGAGTCCAAAACTAGAGGGCATTGGTTTAAGGTTAGAGGGGAAAAATTTAAGTGAGATCTGAGGGGCAACTTTTTCACACAGAGGATGGTGAGTGTATGGAATAAGCTGCCAGAGGAAGTGGTGGAGGCTGGTACAGTTACAGTATTTAAGAGGCATCTGGATGGGTACATGAATAGGAAGAGTTTAGAGGGATATGTGCCAAATGCCGGCAAATGAGACTAGAATAATTTAGAATATCTAGTTTGGCATGGATGAGTTGGACCGAAGGGTAAGTTTCTGAGTTGTCAAAGTGCATGACTACTGATCTTGAGAGGAAAACCACCAGATAGTGTTGGGGAGTGGAAAACATTCTTCCTTCTTTTCTTGCCTTATCAGCCCAAGGGTGCCAAATCCTTAGTGGCACCCTCTCCAGATTGGAACTTGACTCCTGGTCCTTGGTCTTCATTTCCACACAAGGTAGTGCTGGCAGGAAAGGGTCCCAGACTTAAAGCACGTTCCCTGGGCCTCGAGGTAGCTTTAATTTTAATCCTTGCTCTTTGCTTTGGAGTCACTGGACATAGATGGCAAAGTCAGCATTTGTTTCTCATCCCCAACTGTCCTTGAACGGAGTGCCTTGCCAGGGCCATTTCAGAGGGTGTTTCAAAGTCAATTGCATTGCGGTGGGTTTCAAATTGTATGAGCCAGATTGGCAAGGATGGAATCTTCCTTTATTCCCTTCCCTAAAGGTCACTAGTGAACCAGTCAGGTTCTTACAACACATTGATAACAGTTTCATTGCGTCCCTACTGAGACAAGCTTAATTCCAGATTTGTTTGTTAAGATCACAATGCATTAATGCAAACTCCACTACCAATTGCCTTGATCGCATTTGAACTCATACCTTTCAGGGATTGTAGTCTGGACCTCTAGACTACCAACCCTGCACAATAATAGAGAGGAGTATTGGATACTAGCTCCAACAACAAACACACTGGGAGCAATGTTCTCTTTAAGCTGTGTCCATGTGTGGTTGCACTGCTCTTAAAGGGACTGTGCGCCTAACACAGTAAAGGGAATACCAGAGGCAATGGATTGGCAAGATTGAGGTGACTGTATAAGAGAGGGGGATATCTCACAAATAAAACTGTGGAACTATTGGCCGCAAAATCCAATAACCGCATCTCAAGGCGTATAATAGAAACCTAGAGAGTGGCCAGCCTAATATACATTTTTAAAGAGTGAGACGGGGCTAACAGGGGTAATTGTAAGCTAATTTAACACCTAAGATAAGGGAAAGTTTGAAATCTTTGGTTAGAGATATAATTGGTAATTGTTAATAAGAAAAGGCATTTTGACAGTGTAATGAAGGAGAAACTGTTTGTGCTTGAGAAGGCTACAGGTGGAACATTGACTGTGACCCAGCCCTGGACTGTGTGTGGACTGTGCCCATGACTGGTGGTACCAGGTACCCCTTGACTGCGCTAAGGACTGACCTGTTTCCAACCTGACCGCCTCATTGGGTGAACACGCAGTGTGTTTCCCACACAGGGAGCTGGCACATGCTATCAGTGTTGGTTTGATATCTCGGTGCACTGTACAACAAGATATCCAGCCTCCTGCCCCCTGGCAAGCAACGTGTCTGCGTTAAACAGCAGAACAATCACAGCAGCCCGGAGGAGATTCAGCTCTGGCCGAACTTTCAGTGTGCTCACAGGCACTGCAAGGCAATTTAGAGCGAGCAGGCGGGCACTATGAGAGCGAGTGAGCAGCCCAGAGATGGCGCTGGTCCTGAGCTGGGTACCTTTGTCCTTGCCTCTTCATGCCAGCTGCTGCTGCTCCCTAAAAACGGCCCTACATTGCCAGTATATTGGAGAGGTGCCATGATGGTCATGAGGGATTGGCAAATGCCAGATGCCAGCGTCCATGGATAAGGGGTACGTGCAGATGGTGCCCGGAGCTGCAGTTTGATGGGAAGCAACATGGAGGTGGTCTGGATCTAACAGCGAGCCAAATCCACCAGGTACCTGCTGTGCTTTCCATGTCAGGTTTTCTGAACGTCTCACCTGGTGAGTTTGCTAAGCTACGAAGCTGAATATGAATGAGGGGAGCGGTGGCATTAAACAGGTACCCATCAAGTAACAGTATTCCCTTAGCTCAGTGGGCTGGGTGAGCTAGTTCCTGATATAGCGTGATGCCAACAACTTGGGGTCAATTCCCACACCAGCCGAGGTTATCATGAAGGACTCAACCTCTCACCTGAGTCATGGTGACCTTCAGGTTAAGCCCTAACTAGTCACGTCTCTATGATGAGAGAGTAGGCCTAGCAAGACGACGGAAATTTTATCTTTAATTCCTCACTCACCACTGCCTCGTGAGAAACTTGACTTGCAAATTGGTCCTCACTGGGCTTGGCATCTCATTCCACCAAAAGTCTCACCATAGTCCTGGCTCCTCAGACCCCGATAAGATTCTGCCCGTGGTTTATCATCTTGTCTAATGAACATTTTATTCTTAGTATTCTGGCAGATTCTTGTGATTGCGTGTTCAGCAACTGATCTCTGAGGTTTTTTGAAAAGAACACAAAAGTTCAGACGCTAGTGTGTCAAGTTTCAGCTTTGGGATCGCATTCTCCAGAATGGCCATCAGCTGGGATCCTAACAGTTGTGATGTAGTGGAACGTGCTGCCTGAAGGGGTGTGGAAGCAGATCAAAGACAACAGAATTGGTTAAACACTTACATAGAACACAGAACGGTAGAACTGTAGAACATAGAAAATAGAACATGTCTCTTGGTCTATAGCCTGTAGGTTATGAAACCTCATGCACGTCCAAGTGTGTTTTTTAAAACTGCAATGAGATTTTCTATTTCCATACTCCTTGATTGACAGCACTATAACCTCGAGGCAAGGGGTTTAAGAACATACAACTATACAGCATAGGAACGGGGCCTTCGGCCCACAGTGTTGTGCCGAACATGACACCAAATTAAACTAATCCCTTCTGCCAGCCTTTAGCCCATTATCCCTCCATCCCTTGCATATTCATGTGCTTGTCTAAAAGTCTCTTAAATGCCCCTATTGTATCTAACTCCACCACCACTCCTGGCAGTGCGTTTCAGACTCCTTTCACGCTGTGTAAAAAACTTGACCCTCATGTGTGCTTTGAACTCTCCCCCTCTCAGCGTAAATGCATGTCCCCTAGTATTAGACATTTCAACTCTGGGAAAAAAGATTTTGACCACTAATCCTCTCTATGCATCTCATAATTTTATAGACTTCTATCAAGACTCCCCTCAGCCACCGCAGCTCCAGAGAAAACAACCGGAGTTTTTCTAGCGTCTTCTTACAGCTCATACCCTTTAATCCAGGCAGCACCCTGGTAAACCTCTTCTGCAGCCTCTCCAAAGCCCCCACATCCTTCCTGTAATGTGGCCACCTTAATTGAGTCAACAGCCAGAAGTATTGCTTTCACCACGTAATGGGAAAACATTCACCGGGCTTGGGGAAAGAGTAGGGGAGGGTGGCATTAACTGGTGAGCTCTTACAAAGAGCCAAGGTCACAACAATCTGTGCCGAATAATTCTGTGATTAAAGTGGCCTTCAGTTCTCAGTGGTCTGTTGTGAATGTCATTTTCACTCATGTGTTCAAGATGCGAACAAGATTGTCTGACAGGTCTCAACCCTGTTGGGCACGTTTAGATGTTGACTGTTATCGGGGCAAAGTTTTCGTCGCAGTATTCCATCCATACCTCAGGAGTGATGGACAACCCTGGCTCCCCACACACCCGACAGCTTCACTATGTTACAAATTCTGCACAAAATAGCAGCCACTCTAGCGATGAAGAGTGAGGAGGCAGCTCAGGCGTTGCAGAGGATCGTCCCACTCCACATCACAGCACACACACCGTCTTTTCTCAAGAACGTAGCCCCTCTCCTTTCCAAAAGCAGCTCTCCCCATTTTTCATTTTCCCCTGAGTCTTCCAGATTATCCAGGGCTCATACTAAAAGCAGGGCTTTTCAACATCTTCTCTCATTCACCCTAAATTGGTGGGGATTCTCATTTTTTTAATAGAATCCCTACAGTATGGAAGCAGGCCATTCAGCCCATTGTCTGAGCTGCCCCTCCGAAAAGCATCCCACCCAGACTCACCCCATCCTTAAAACCCAGTATTCCCAATGGCTAAACCACCTAACCTGCACATCCCTGGAAACTGTGGGCAATTTAGCATGGCCATAACCTTCACGTCTTTGGACTGTGGGAGGAAACCCACACAGACACAGGGAGAATGTGCAAACTCCACACAGACCAGTCACCCAAGGGAGGAATCGAACCCAGACCCCATGCGGCAGCAGTGCTAACCACTGAGCCACCTTGCCAATGCTATAATGCATAAGTCGTCAGGAAGCTGTGAATACGAACCCCATTTAGGGTTATAGATCCTCAGCCGCAGGAAAAAGGCCCTTCAGCCCCTCTTGTTTGTGCTGATCAAAACAAGCAATCATTCTAAACATATTTTCCGGCACTTGGCCCATGGCTTTGCATGGCTTGGCATCACCATAAGCACACAAGATATAGGAGCAGAATTAGACCATTTGGCCCATCGAGTCTGATCCATCATTCGATCATGGCTGATATGTTTCTCAACCCCATTCTCCTGTCTTGTCTCCATAACCCTTGATCCAAATGTGCATCTGAAAGGTTAGTATAGTTTGCACTCTGAAATGTTAAATTGCTCACCTTTTCCATTTTACACATTTATTATCTTTCCAATTGATCCTGATATTTTTTCTAAAACAGTGCCATCTTTGAACAGAAAACAAGCATTTGTATTCCTATAGGGTACATTTTGATTTGTAAATGATTACATGGGCCATGTAATTAGAAGAACATTAATTGATGTTCTTTTAATCAATGTTTCTTCTAAGTTAGAGCTGGTCTCCTGTAAGGTGGTCCCTGACGATACTATATTGACAACGGTTTGACATTGAATGCAGGAGTCCAAAGATCGGGTTTGTTGCAGAGAATGAACTGACAGGAACTCGCCATCCAGTTAGCAATGAGGTGGGCCCAGCAGCGAGAGACACAACTCTGACATTGGTTGGTCTGGCGCTGGAGGTAGTGAGGAATATCGGCCCAGGAGCAAAGATGCCACCTAAGGATCAGTGATTTTGATGTTGGTTGGGTCTGGTATAGATGGTGCAAAACAGTGGTGGGTGGTTGGCAGTGCAAGGGTAGTTAACAGTGATAAGCTGGCTCAGGACTGACTGATGGACTCTCTTCAAGCTATTTTTTTTTTGGCTTATTCTTAAATTATTCAGAATGGTGCCATATCGTGGAGACAAATAAAAGCTTTTCACTGTATTATATTGTGCTCCTGTGACATTAAAATCAAAATCAATTATCGAAAACCACAAGCAGGCAATTTCTCTTCCACCCAACTTTGGATTGCAATGAATAATTTTTTTGTTTAAAAAGTTGAAAATAAGAACTTTCCAGATTAAATCTTGAAATCTCTCACCCAAATAACCTATGTGAGTGGAAAGGTTCAAAACTGAGGTTTATACATTGTTTTCTCCATGCAATGCAACCAAGGAGAGTAAATGGATTTCACATAGATGTCAGCCATAATCTAACAGGATGGAAAGCTCAAATATCCTAGCTTTGCAAATTCCTTGGTGGTTATTCTCTCGTTTGTGCCGTTGTGGCACCTTTCAGTTGGTGCAATTTATGTTACACAGTGACAGCTAAGCTAGTAACACCTTCCAGTGCAACCTCAACTGGAGATACCCCAGAAATAGAGGAGAAACCACATTCTAAGGATACAGGGTAGGACATTTAGGACTGAGATGAGGAGAAATGTCTTCAACCAGAGGGTGGTGAACCTGTGGAATTCACTGATGTCCTTTAGGGAAGGAAATATTTTCGTCTGGTCTGATGTGACTCCACAGCAATGCGGTTGACTCTTACACTGTGGTAATGTGGGATGGGTAAATAAATGTTGGTCTGGCCAGTGACAGCCACATGTTGTGAATGATTAAAAGAAAGGAGTCTGCCTGACAATTCGTCTGTGAGCTGCACATATAGAGATCAGCCACTTTACTGTAACGTCTACTTTATCGCTTGCAATGCGTTTTACAGTTTAAACTAAAAACTAAGCTGTGGAGTTAATCCATTACTGATGAGCCATTGATTACAGTCAGTTCTGAAATAACATGCTAGTTCTGTTCTCATGCAATCTTGCGTTACAAGAAAATTGTGCAATAACTGCGCCATTTAAACTAATGGGGCCAGAATCGCAATATAGCCAATACACGTGAGGAACATTCTACAACTAGGGGTCTAGATTCTTTAGTCATGATAAAACCAATTTGTGTTGAAGAAACACACATTATAACAGAACTGACTATATTAGACCATTATCAGGAACTCAAATTTGTCTCATTTCTATCAACCAGAAACAAGCCCATCTTTGGCACCTGAGATTCATTCAGCCATGAGCAATCTGCTTATGAATAGAAGAAACTATCTAAAACTAGCATTTCAAATCTTAGTTTTCCATATTGCAGAAAATGGAAGATGCTAAAATCAGCAGCAAGTTGGTGAGGAAGTTATCCCCCTCTGCCTCAATGTAGTCTTTATTCACGTTTAATGTGGTCAACCCAATGTTACACAATGCTTGCCAAAGGAGTAGGGTTAGAGATGGGTGTAGTCAAAGCATGTTCCACTTCTTACATTGGTGGGGCAACAGAGTTTGATTATTTTAGTAATTCTCAGTGCATTTATTTTGGTGGAATTTGATGGGCTGGTACATAATTAAGACACACTTTCCCTTTAATATTCGGTCGACTAGATATGCCCATGTTGTCATTACTAATTTTACCTGGAACCATGAAACTAGTTAGTGGAGAGAGTTGGGCTGTGCTACAGACTGAGATGCACCCTTGTGAAAATGGGTAAAGAACATCTTAAAACTACATATATAAAATATATGCAAATATGTGTGTGCGCAACAGCTCAAGTGTTGTTATTTCAGTCTAATTTCTAACTCATTAATGAACAGCTTGGTACAACCTACTTTAACCTTCCCCACTACCCCTGTGTCAAGGTTAGTTGTTTCCAGCTTAAGATATTGCAGGTCAAATGAAGGTGAGCAATTTTACTGCCAAATAGTTTTTGGGAATGTAGACAATGGGATGTGGATGTAGAGGGGTTCTTTTTTGGTCATTATTCACGGCCTCAGATCTGGGATGTGGATGGCAATGGTTAAATTGCCATTCATTGCCATCCCTAATTGCCCCTGAGAAGGTGGTGATGTCAAGCCACTTCACTGCAGTCTTTGTAGGGACATTCTATGAGGGAGGCATATGGTGTATTCACTCAGTTGGGGACTACATATCAGATATATGCACCTCAGACAACAATTTCTAGCTGAGAAAGGAAATCACTCAAGCCATAAACAAATCAAATTGAAACCACATACCCATTAGCTGTGACCATATTTAAGTAACTGGTCAATTGGAAAGGGCCGAGCCAGCTAACCCACATTCTGTGTTTAAGATAACAAGCATGGGGCTGGATGAACACAGCAGGTCAAGCAGCATCATAGGAGCAGGAAAACTTGACATTTCGGGCCTAAACCCTTCATCAGAAATGGGGGAGGGAAGAGGGTTCTGAAATAAATAGGGAAAGAGGGGGAGGCGGACAGCGGATGGATAGAGGAGAGGATAGGTGGAGAGGAGGCCGACAAGTCGAAAAGGCGGGGATGGAGCCAGTAAAGGTGAGTGTAGGTAGGATTAAAATCTCCCCTCCCCCAACCGCATCCCAAAACCAGCCCAGCTCATCTCCACCTCCCTAACCTGTCCTTCCTCTCACCTCAAGCCACACCCCCATCTCCTATCTACTAACATCATCCCGCCCCCTTGACCTGTCCGTCCTCCCTGGACTGACCTATCTCCTCCCTAACCCCCTACCTACACTCACCTTTACTGGCTCCATCCCCGCCTCTTCGACTTGTCTGCCTCCTCTCCACCTATCCTCTCCTCTATCCATCCTCTGTCCGCCTTCCCCTCTCTCCCTATTTATTTCAGAACACTCTTCCCCTCCCCCATTTCTGATGAAGGGTCTAGGCCCGAAACGTCAAGTTTTCCTGCTCCTATGATGCTGCTTGACCTGCTGTGTTCATCCAGCCCCATGCTTGTTATCTTGGATTCTCCAGCATCTGCAGTACCTTTTATCTCTGATACTTCTGTGTTTAAGAAGCTGTTTTCTCAGGGACCCAGAACAGAAGCAGTAGAGATGTTGAAAGGCCAGGGCAATTGAACGGGTTATATTCTTTCAATCTCTCTCCATCCAGTGCGGGCTTAAACCCTAAGTGGCATTGAAAGACGTTGAGAGACCAATGAGGCAAATCTAAAGTCAGTCTCGATTTCAGCCTGAAAATCATTCAGTTCCTAAATGTACAAGAACTGTTAAACTCTATAAATTACTTGTGTGTGTGTGTGTGTGTGTGTGTGTGTGTGTGTGTGTGTGTGTGGCGTGGGTGTGGGATGTGTGAGTGGCGGCAGTGTGGAGTGTGAGTGTGTTGGTGTGCGTGTATATGAGAATGCAGGTGGGTGTGTGTACCTGTGTCTGTGTGGGATTGTCAATGTCTATGTGTGAGAGTGTGTGTGATTGTGTTAGTGTATGAGTGTGTGGGCAACTGTATCAGTGAGAACCTGTGAATGTGTGTGAGAGTGAGTCTATGAGACTGTGCTAGGGTGAGAGAGAGAGAGATAGAGATAGACAGAGAAAGAGGGAGAGAGAGAGAGAGATAGACAATACATATAAACTGCGCTAGTGATGTTCAGAACCCCCTGCCATGGATTAGTTTTTAAAAACACCTAACCCACAAGGAGCATTTATCCCTCATTCCAGCAGCATATTAAAAGTCAAACTGACATAGATCTTGTCGCTGCTTCTGGGTTTTTTAATGCAAAGTAGATGCTGCTGTCACTATTAATAACACCTTAGAGAAACTTTGACAGGAGACGCACTATTTAAATGCTGCAGTTAATCATGTTCCTTTCTTTATGTGCACTACTGTGAAAATGAAATAATTGGCAGCTCAGATTGCAATAAAATCTCGTCGAAGAGTTAAGAAAAAGAAGATTGAACAGACCCTCCCTGCAAGATTCATTTGAAAAGTAACAAATCAGCGGAACAAGTAATCTCTTATCCAAAGTTGGAATGCAGGGAATTCACACGAGGGTGCACAGATGTCAATTTGTCACTCAACTCAATATTGTAAGTTCTGAAGATTAGATGTTGAATAAATATAAAAACAGGATAAAAATAATGGAGACTCCTTGATGGATTACTGATGAGCCCCATCAATTATGAAACACAAACTTTAAGTCTGAAGATTGGATTGATAAGACTGTGCATTTGATCTCTACACTTTGTCCCTTTTTGTCCAGTTGTTTTATAGACTGTCTTCATCTGTAGGAAGGCCTTGCTGCAAGAAAACCTTTGTCAACTGTGTAGATGAATACTGTGGAGTACAGGCCAGGGATGGACTTTCGAGTGACTGGTGCTTTTAGAAAGGGTAGGGAGCGAATACCTGCAATCTGAAGCCCTGTGTGTGTCTCTTCCAGGACTTTATGAGTGTATCAGACTGAAGATCTTAGAAAGTTCTTGTTGAATGGGTATTACATTCCAGCGAGGAATTTATAAGGTTCAGATAGGAATGAGTCGTAGATTTAAACCAATAATGCTGGATTTCCGAGGCTAAATTGTCAGGGCTCAGGGTCCTCCGTGAGTATGTTGGACAGCCTTTCTCGAAAATGTTTTCATAAGGTCGCCCAGAATTAAATAATAGCCCCAAGACATGATTTGAGCTCCCATTGTATTTGCTGATGTTTGGGTGAAAACGCAAGCCTTTCAGAATTTGAACAGTTGATGACTGTTTCTGAATCGGTAGTGAGCAGCCATATTCAGCTGCTTACACGGCTACATTTAATCCTGCCGAAGAATATTTTAAGGAAGGAAGTAGACACAGCTAGCCGTCACCACATCAGTTTGAGCGTTTATCCAAATAGGTTCCGATTTCTTCCCTTTCTCCTACAGCTCAAACCTCTTTAACTGAACAACGTTGACACAGTTAGGTTAATCCACACTGTGTCATTACTTTGCACTGTTTATCCTGTCTCCAGTAAACCCGGCTGGACTATTCTGACATTAACAAGTGTTCAAATATATGAGATATAAGTTTATAAATATTACATTAATCAGACAGTGCATGTCAAACCAAAATCCCAAATGTTGCAGTGTTTAATTCCACTACACAAAGGCAAGATCCCATTGTTGTTCTTGCCTTACAGCTTGTGTTGTGGGCGAATGTATTTCACATCAGATCAGATCACCCGTCATCTTGTTGAAAGACAGAGCAGGCTTGAGGGGCTGAATGGCCTACTCTTGTTCGGATGTTCCAAACCCTGTGAACATTTCTAGATGACAATGGTAGCTAGTTCCCTTTGTTTCAGGTAGAGATTCCTCTGACCGGAATCCAAATGACATCTTTTCCTTTGAGAAAGGCATTCCAGCCAGGTGGAACTGAGATCCCAACCTGTCACAGTCAAACTTTCAAGGATTCTGGGTAATCCAAGATGGAGGATGGGAAAAAGTTGTGGCTGTAAGAGCTGCTCCTTTTTTGAGGTACTATCAATGTTTGGAGCTAATTTCCTTGAATTCTAGGAGGAGTAATTATTGTTTTATAAGCTGTTACACTGTTTTAGAACTTCAGGAAAAATAAAAGATCAAAACAACGTCACTTTACAAGGAGGAAGACTGACAAATGTAGTGATTCAAACAGAGAAAGAGACCTACACTACAGTTTGAACCAGCAGTAACCTGCAAAACTGCTACCTTTGCTATCTGGTTTCAAGTATCTTTGCACATTGGAGTTTGTTCTAATAAAAATAAACAAATAACAAAATTCACAGCTGACCTCAGAGTAAAACCTGTGCCGGGGAGCTCACAGCAGGGGAGCAGCTAAGTGACTTTTTAAAGTGCAAACTTATTGTTTTATTTTCCTCTTCTTTCGTAAGTATATAACAGTAAGTAGTTTTTTTTTATTATATGTTGTTATTGAGATCGGTGTCTTGTTTAAACTTTAAAAATGTAAAAACATAAGTGATAAGCTGGCCTGGAGTAGCGTTTTATGGTAACAAGAGTGTACAATTTTCTGGGTCTGCAGATTGTTAAGGTGCAAAGATGATCTGTAGTGGAGTGATGTGCTCTTCCTGTTGGATGAAGGAGATTAGGGAGTTTCCATGGTACTGATGATTATGTCTGCAGGAAGTTTGGTTGTGAATCCTTTCGGATCACACGTACCTGTTGGAGCAACAGTTAGAGTCAATGAGGAATTTACAGGAGACATGAGGGTGTGACAGATAGTAGTTGCAGGGAGGGAGATAAACTGAAGACACAGTCAGGTAGATGGGTGACCACAAGGAAAGGTAGGAGAGGGAGGCAGGCAATGCAGGAGACTCCTGTGGCGATCAAACACGAATGCTGTTTTGGAAAATGTAGGGGATGATGGACCCTCAGGGGAATGTAGCACTGACAGCCAGGATTTCTGGTACCGAAACTGGCTCTAATATAATGAAGAATAGGCCAGGTTGCAAGCAATTGATTGTAATAGGGGACTGTCTAGTTAGAGGCGCAGACAGTTGATTCTACGGCTGACAGCGAGACTTCAGAATGGGGTGTTGCCTCCCTGGTGTCAGGATCAAAGATATCTCAGAGATGGTGCAGAATATTCTCAAAGGGGAGAGGAGCCAGCAGGTAGTCATTGTACACATCGGAACTAATGACATAGGAAGAGAAAAGGATGGGGTTCTGAAGAGAGAATATAGGAAGTTAGGCAGGAATTTAAAAAGTAGGTCCGTGAGAGTAGTGAAATCTGAATTACTTCCAGTGCCACGAGCTAGTGAGGCTAAGACTAGGAAAATAGAGCAAACGAATATGTGGCTGAGGAGCTGGTACAGGGGAAAAAGAATCACATCTTTGGATCATTGAAATCTTTTTTGAGGTAGAAGTGAGCTGTATATAAAGGACAGGTTACACCTGAATTGGAAGGGGATTAATGTACTGGCGGGGAGATTTGCTTGAGCTACTCAGGAGGATTTAAACTAGTAAGGGGGAGGGGGAAAGGTGTTGGGGTGGGACCCAGGGAGATAGTGAGGAAAGAGATCAGTCTGAGACTGATACAGTTGGGAAAACGAGTAAGTCAAACTGTCAGGTCGGGCAGGAAGACAGCAGAGAATGTGTTAGGACTGATAAATTAAACTGCATTTATTTCAATATAAGAGGCCTAACAGGTAAAGCAGATGAACTCAGGGCATGGTTGGACACCTGGGAACTGGGATATCATAGTGATTACAAAGATGTAGCTCAGGGATGGATAGGACTGGCAGCTTAATATTCCAGGGTATAGATGTTATAGAAAGGATAGAAATGGGGGCAAAAGAGGTGGGAGAAGTGGCGTTTTTGATTAGGGATAACATTATGTCTGTATTTAAGGAAGATATTCCAGGGAAGTTATTTGGGTGGAATTGACAAATAAGAAAGGAATTATCACCTTATTGGGATTTTAGTATAGACACTCCAATAGTCAGCGAGAAATTGAGAAACAAATTTGTAAGGAGATCTCAGTTATCTCAGTTATAGAATAATAGGGTAGTTATGGTAGGGGGATTTTAACTTTTCAAACATAGACTTGGATGGCCATACTGTTAAGGGCTTGGATGGAGAGGAATTTGTTAAGTGTGTACAAGAAAATCTTGTGATTCAGTATATGGATGCTCCAACGAGACAAGGTGCAAAACTTGACCTACTCTTGGGAAATAAGGCAGGGCAGATGACTGAGATGTCAGTGGGGGAGCACTTTGGGGTCAGTGACCATAATTCTATTAGTTTCACAGTAGTGATGGAAAAGACCGGATCTAAAAGTCAAGGCTCTGAATTGGAGGAAGGCCAGTTTTGATAGTATTAGGCAAGAACTTTCAAACGTTGATTGGGGGGGGGCGAATGTTCGCAGGTAAAGGGACGGCTAAAAAATGGGAAGCCTTCAAATTTGAGACAACAAGAGTTCAGGGACAGTATGTTCCTGTTAGGGTAAAGGGCAGGGCTGGTAGGTGTAGGGAATGCTGGATGACTAGAGAAATCAAAGTTTTGGTCAAGAATACAAAGGAAGCATATGTCAGGTATTGACAGCAGAGATCGAGTGAATCCCTGGAAGAGTATAAAGGCAGTAGGAGTATAGTTAAGAGGGAAATCAGGAGGGCAAAAAGGGAACATGGCATAGCTTTGGCAAATAAGGTTAAGGAGAATCCAAATGTATTCTACAAATACATTCAGGACATAAAAGTAACTGGGGAGATAATAGGGTCCTTTAAAGATCAAGACCACCTATGTGTGGAACTTCTGGAGATGGGGAAGATACTAAACAAGTATTTTGCATCAGTGTTTACTGTTGAGAAGGTATAAAACTTGGGGAAAGAAATAGCAACATCTTGAAAAATGTCCATATTACAGAGGTGGTGGTGCTGGACATCTTGAAATGCATAAAGGTGAATAAATCCCTGGGACCTGATCAGGTGTACCCTAGAACTCTGTGGGTAGCTAGGGAAGTGATTGCTGGGCCCCTAGCTGAGATATTTGTATCGTCGATAGCCACAGGTGAGGTGCTGGAAGACTGGAAGTTGGCTAACACTGTGCGACTATTTAAGAAAGGTGGAAAGGAAAAGCCAGGGAACTATAGACTGGTGAGCCTGACATTGGTGGTGGTCAAGTTATTGGAGGGAGTCCTGACAGACAGGATGTACATGTCTGTGGAAAGGCAAGGACTGATTAGTGATAGTCAACATGGCTTTGTGCATGGGAAATCGTGTCTCACTAACTTGATTGAGTTTTTTGAAGAAGTAGCAAAGAGGATTGATGAGGGCAGATCAGTGGATGTGACCTACATGGACTTTAGTAAGGCTCTTGACAAGAGAGAACTGGCCATTGGATGTAGAACTGGCTCGAAGGTAGAAGACAGAGGGTCGTAGTGGACGGTTGCTTTTCAGATTGGAGACCTGTGACCAGCGGTGTGTCCCAAGGATCAGGGCTGGGTCCACTGCTTTCCGTAATTTATATAAATGATTTGAATGTGAACATAGGAGGTATGGTTAGTAAGTTTGCAGATGACACCAAAATTGGAGGTGTAGTGAACAGCAAAGGAGGTTAACTCAGAGTACAACAGGATCTTGATCTGATGGGCCAATGGGCCAAGGAGTGACAGATGGAATTTAATGTAGATAAATGTGAGGTGCTGCATTTTGGAAAGAGAAGTCAGGGCAGGTCCTGGGGAGTATTGCTGAGCAAAGAGACCTTGGAATGTAGGTTCGTAATTCCTTGAAAGTAGAATTGCAGGTAGACAGGATAATGAAGAAGGCGTTTAGTGTGCTAGCCTTTATTGGTCAGTGCATTTAACATAGGAGTTGGGAGGCCATGTAGCATCTATACAGGACATTGATCAGGCCAGATTTAGAATACTGTGTGCAATTCTGGTCTCCCTGCTATAGGAAGGAGGTTGTGAAATTTGAAAGGATTCAGAATAGATTTACAAGGGTGTTGCCAGGGCTGGAGAATTTGAGCTGGAGGGATAAGGTGAATAGACTGGGGCTATTTTCCTTGGAGAGTTGAAAAGGTGGCTGAGAGGTGACCTTACAGAGGTTTATAAAATCATGAGGGGCATGGATAGGGTAAATAGAGAAGAGGTAGAATGAACATAATTGGGGTTGAAGGAGCTTGGATGGAGAAATTCTGGAAGGGATAAATCACAGGAATCTTACGAGACAGAATGTAACATTGAGCCAAACAAAGAGATAATGAGACAAGGAGAAGATCCTAAAGAATTATTTTTACAATTCATTCACGGATGTGGGTGTCACAGGCTGGGTCAGCATTTATTGCCCATCCCTAACTGCCCTTGAGAAGGTGGTGGTGAGCTGCCTTCTTGAACCACTGCAGTCCATGTGCTTTAAGTTGACCCACAGTGCCCTTAGGGAGGGGATTTTGACCCAGCAATACTGAAAGTTCGGCGATACAACAGTGAACGTGGAGAAGTTGTTTCCTCCAGTGGGAGACACTAGGACCTGATGGCACAGACTCACAGTTAAGGGATGACCCTTTAGAACTGAGACAACGAGGAATTTCTTCAGTCAGAGGATAGTGATTCTGTGGAACTCATTGCCACAGAAGTCTGTGGAGGTCAAATCATTGAGTGTATTTAAGACAAAGATAGAAAGGTCCGTGATTAGTGAGGGGTCAAGGGTTATAGGAGAAGGAAAGAAAATGGGATTGAGAAACATATCAGTTATGATCGAATGGCAAAGCAGACTTGATGGGATGACTAGCCTGATTGTGCTCCAATATCTTATGGTCTTATGGTCTAAGTCAGGATGGTGAGTGCCTTGGATGGGAACTTGCAAAGGGTGGTGTTCCCATGTATCTGCTGTCCTTGTCCTTCTGGACAAATTTGGGCGTCGGTTTGGAAGGTGCTGTCTGAGGATCTTTGGTGAACTTCTGCAGTGCATCTTGTAGATAGTACACACTGCTGCTACTGAGCATTAGTGGTGGAGGGAGTGGATGCTTGTGGATGTGGTGCCAATCAAGTGGGCTGCTTTGTCCTGGCTGGTGTCGAGCTTCTTGAGTGTTGTTGGAGCTGCATTCATCCAGGCAAGTGGGGAGTATTCCATCACACTCCTGACTTGTGCCTTGTAGATGGTGGACAGGCTTTGAGGAGTCAGGATGTAAGTTTCTCACTGCAGAATTCCTAGACTCTGACCTGCTTTTGCACCTCTGTATTTGTACAGTGAGACCTGTTCAGTCAAAGGTAACAGCCAGGATGTTGATAGAAATGGCAACTTTATTTGAAGCAAGAACAAATTAATTGTCTCGGTACCCTCATCAAATCTTATCCTAAATCCAATACCATTTTGGGAAAATAAAACTCCACAAATTATCTGGTCAAGGCCGTTTGTGGGAAATTACTGTGCACTGATTGGCTGTGAGTTGCCTACGTTGCTATAACAACTCTACAATAATGCAAAATAAAACACCCAGAGAGAGAGAGTGGAAAGCATTTGAAGGTCAGGCATCATCTGTGCAGACAGAAAGAGAGTTAGTGCCTCAGGTCAAGAATCATTCATTAGAATTTTGTAAGCAACGTCTTCCCCTGTGAGGAGATTCAAGATGTGCTGAGGTTGTAACTATGCTGTGGAGATGCAAATTTTCTCCTCCGTCTTCGAACAGAAGAAATTTCAATGCAAGCAGAATTAAACACAATCAGGCTGATGAAGCTGAGGAAAGGTTCACTTTACATGCACAATCAGTTTTACAGTGTGAAAGCTTGTTAAATTTATGGAGTCATATAGTCATACAGCATGGAAACAGACCCTTCAGTCCAATCAGTCCATGCCGACTGTAATCACAAACTAAACTTGTCCCACCTGACTGCACTTGGCCCATATCCCTCCAAACATTATTAATTCATGAACTTACCTTTAAACGTTGTAACTGTACCCATATCAAGCACTTTCTCTGGAAGTCCATTCCATACACGAACCACTCTCTATGTTAAAAGATTGCCCTCATGCCTTTCTTTTAAATCTTTCTCCTCTCATTTTAAAAGTATGACCCCTAGTCTTGAGATCCCCCACCCTGGGGAAAAGACACCTGCCATTCACCTTATCTATGTCCTTCATGATTTTATAAACCTCTAAAAGATTACTCCTCAACCTCCTACACTCCAGTGAGAAAAGCCCCAGCCTGTCCAACCGCTCCTTATCACTCAAACCCCCCATTCCTGGCAACATTGTGACAAAATCTTTTCTGTAACCTGTCCAGCTTAATGATATCCTTTGTATAACAGGGAGACCAGAACTGGTTTATTACTATTACTTCTGGCAGGAATAATTAGTTTAGACGAGTTCTAAATGGTAGTTTCCAGGTTTAGAGGCTAAATTATTTATCAGATTCCATAAAACTGGAAACTCTGCCTCTGATGTATATCCAAACTTAGCTTATGTTTTGAGTCCTCCACCACGAATTAAAAATATCACTTCTTCAAAATAAGAACAAGCAAGTATCAGGTTTAGATAAACTGTCGAGGCTTTCAGTAGATTCAACAGTCTCAAGTGAACTTCTGACAAAATCTCCGGTTTCTAATCCAGTTTTAAGTGGGTAACCATGCATTGTGTTATATCCAACAGTGAGTATGTCAATGTACCTTTAAAAGACATATTCATTATATCATTCCTTTATCATAGTGACCTGGAAGTATAGAGTCTCAGACTCCAATTTAGTCCAGGTTCACTTGAAGCATGATAAGCTACTGGAGTCATACTGCAATGGAAAAGCTTAGTGTTAGCCCAGACACCTATGTACCTGTGAATGTATGTTTGCAAATAATGGCCAGCTGGAACAAACACTTGTTGTATCTTTCAATACCACAATACCCAAATCCAGTTATTTGTGTTGCAATGTTGCAACAGGTAATATATCCTCTTGGAGGCACACACACATCACAATAGTTAACTGGAGTTTGCTTAGGCAGTGAGGCTTCGTGTCGTGGAGTCCGGCGGGCTCAGACTCTGAGAAAAGGACTATAACTTGAGTACTTCAAGGACACTTTTTATTCTCATTTTGGACTATTTAAGCGCTGTATTCCCATGCTAGCCTATTTCTTTTTTACTGTTTCAATTCTGTAACAGCAGTTTAAGTATCTATATGTAGGCACCCTGTACCTAAGATGGCACCAAGAGGCAGCATTACAAACTTTTCACTGCACTCATTCGAGAGCATGTGAAAGTGAAGGCTGTTCTATTCTGTAAAGACTGTTCTAATTTCTAAAGCAGGGTTGGCTAGAATTTTATCATATTCTTCTTGAACATTGGCTTTGTATCTTGACTCCACTGAATTGGGAAGCAGGTTGTACCATGGCTAACGTGGAATGAGTTTTGATCTAAACAACCAGATCCTTTCACCTGCCTCTGAGCTCATTTGAGCAAAGAGCGAAACAACATTGGAACAGGCCCATTTGGCACTCCATGGCTTTGCTGCCACATTTTGCCCTTCCATACTAAAACTGATTTAACTTACAGGATCTGTATGCCTCTATGCCCTTCTTATTCATGCATTCATGCAGGTGCTTCTTGAATGCTGCTTCCACCACCTCCTTTGCCATTGCGTTCCAGGTACTCACCTTCCTTTGTGTGAAAAATGTGCCTTGCACACCTCTTTCAAACTTCCCCCTCACAACTTGAACCCATATCCCCTAGTAATTGCGTCGTCCACCCTGGGAAAAAGTCTCATACTTTCCACTCTATCCATGCCACTTGCAATCTTAAAACGTTCTATCAGGTACCCCCTCAACCTCCTGCATCCCAGTGAAAACAAACCCAGTCTAGTCAACCTAGCTAAAATGCCCCATTCCAGGCAACATCCTGGTAAACCTTTTCTGTACCGTTTCCAAAGCAGCTACATCCTTCTGGTAGTGTGGTGACCAGAACTGTGGGCAATATTCCAAGTGTGGCCTAACTTGTCAATTGTTATACTCAATGCCCCTTCCAAAGAAGGTAAGCGTGGCATGGGTCTTTTTTACTACCTATTCTACCTGCACTGCCAGCTTCAGTGATCTGTGGACCTGCACACCCAGATCCTTGTGCATATCAATGCTCCTAAGGGTTCTGGCATTCTCTGGGTAATTTCCACCTTATTTGACCTTCCAAAATTCATCGCCTTACAGTTGTCCAGGTTAAACTCCATCTGCCATTTTTCTGCCCATGCCTCCAACTGATCTATATCCTGCTTTTTACCTCTGGCAATCCTTCTCACTATCCGCAACTCCACCAACCATTGTATCGTGCACAAACTTACTAACTAGACCAGCTATGTTTTACTCCAAATCATTTATGTAGATCACGAACAGCAGATCTTCCAGCACTGATCCCTGTGGAACACCTCTAGTCACAACCCTCCATTCTAAAAAGCATCCCTCCACCCCTACTCCCCGTCTCCCATGACTAAGCCAGTTCTATATTCATCTTGCCAGCTCACCCCTGATACCATGTGACTTTACCTTTTGTTCCAGTCTGCCATCAGGGTGAATGCTTAGTATTCCAAACAGCTAACCTCACAAGACCTCAGCTTTACTTTAATGTGTAATATTAGACGGTCTCAGGGAGATGGCACTGAGGGCATTTTATCTTCTTAGTCCCCAGGGATCGGAAAAGCCAGGCAGAGTTTCCCTGTTTTCCTGCTGCTGCTGGAAGACAGAGCAGCAGCTGGCTGTGCCAATTACACGGCTGAATAGCTTGTTGGTCTTTACTCATGTGTAGCAGAGCCAGTTACTTAGAAGAAGAGCCAGGCATGGAAGGGAAGGTGGCCAACTGGGACTGTGGACATATTTTAGTCAATACTTCCAGGCAAGAGGGAAACTGCGGAGTAACCAATCAAATAAAACCTAGGAAAGATCCAACTGAGAGATAGACAGGTATAGAGTTATACCAAGGAGACTGCCTCATAATTCATGTGTTAGGGAAAGGATCTTTATCTTTGGCTCAGTGCTCCCTCACATGAACTTATGAACCTCCAGCAGGAGATGACCACTCAGCCCCTCAAACTCATCCTGCTATGCAATAAGACTATGCCTGATCTGATTGGGGCCTCAGCCCTGCTTTCCCGCCTACCCTCAACACCCACTCGATCCCTTGTTGGTCACAAATTGATTGAACTTTGCCTTAGAAAATTTTGAGACCCTATCTCCAGTTCTCTTTGGTGAAGAGATTCCACTGCTAATGGCCCTTGAACGGAGAACATTTCTCCTCCTCTGTGTCCTAAATGGGACATCTTTATTTTTACACAGCATGCCCTAGCTCTTGTCTTTCCCATCAGAGGAAACATCCTTTCAGCACCCATCCTGTTAGGACTGTTTATGTTTCAATAAGACCATCTCTCATTCTTCTGATGACTAACCTCTCCAACCTTTCCTCATTAGATCAACCTACCATCCCAGGACTCAGTCGTGTGGACTGCTCCCAGTGCAATTATACCCTTTCCCCAGTTAGGAGACCAAAACCGTGCACAGTAATCCAGATGGGTTCTCTCCAAAGTCCTTTACACCTTCAGTAAAACTTTCCTATTTTTATACTGCATTCCCCTTGCAATAGACTTTCCATTTGCTTTCCTAACCACTTGCTGCAGCTGTATACCAACATTTTCTGTAAGGTAAAGTTCCGCTATGTCTCCCCACTTCAAAAATAAGCAGTTCTTTTTGCCAAACGGGGAAAATTCATACTTCCTCCACTTTTGTCAGCCAACATTTTGCCCACTCACTTAACCTATCCACATCCCCTTGAGATTCCTTACGTCCTCTTTATAATTTGGATCATGTTGCAAATGGGGAGTTTGTCACCGAACCTTCTCCAGCTTCGTTATTACATGGTGCACTTCCCAAAGTTGTGAAGGCCTTTCAAAATTTCCTTCAGCAAGCTGGAAAGCACAAAGAGAACATTGTAAATCTCCATGGACTTTCTCCTCTGTACACAATGGGCAGCAATTTTGACAATCTTTTATCGCATTAGCAGTTTGGTTTCTGGGGAAGAGATCTCCTGCTGTCATGACACCAGCAGAGGGCTGAATCATATCATTCTCTTCCAAGTATGACTTTCCCAGTTGGCGATCTTGAGGCGTTTGGCAGAACGTTGATGAGACTCAGGTTATCCAGCAATCGTTTCAGATACTTCTCAAAGTTCCAAATTACTTCATGTCAGTCAGGAGTGGAGAGGCTACAGGCAAGCAATCCAGGATGGACTTGTGCCAGTCACATATTTCACAAGGTCATGATGCTACTAAGCTGTGCCTTGCCAACTGGACTTCCTCCATTTGTAAGCACTTGAGTAAATTCCTTAGAACTGATGCTTCCTGAAAAGCCAAAATAAATGGAAGGGTTAGAACATAAAACATTACAGCGCAGGACAGGCCCTTCATCCTTGATGTTGCGCCGACCTGTGAAACCAATCTGAAGCCGCTCTAACCTACACTATTCCATTATCATCCATATGTTTATCCAATGACCATTTGAATGCCCTTAAAGTTGGCGAGTCTACTACTGTTGCAGGTAGGGCATTCCACGCCCTTACTACTCTCCGAGTAAAGAATCTACCTCTGACATCTGTCCTATGTCTATCACCCTTCAATTTAAAGCTATGTCCCCTCATGCTAGCCCTCACCGTCCGAGGAAAAAGGCTCTCACTGTCCACCCTATCTAATCCTCTGATCATCTGGTATGTCTCTATTAAGTCACCTCTTAACCTTCTTCTCTCTAACAAAAACAGCCTCAAGTCCCTCAGCCTTTCCTCATAAGACCTACTCTCCATATCAGGCAACATCCTGGTAAATCTCCTCTGCACCCTTTACAATGTTTTCACATCCTTCCTATAATGCAGCGACCAGAACTGCACGCAATATTCCAAGTGCGGCCGCACCAGAGTTTTGTACAGCTGCAACATGACCTCATGACTCTGAAACTCAATCCCTCTACCAATAAAACCTAACACACCGTACGCCTTCTTAACAACCCTATCAACCTGGGTGGCAACTTTCAGGGATCTATGCACATGGACACCGAGATCCCTCTGCTCGTCCACACTACCAAGAATCTTACCATTAGCCCTGTACTCTGTATTCCTGTTACTCCTTCCAAGGTGAATCACCTCACACTTTTCCTCCATTAAACTCCATTTGCCACCTCTCAGCCCAGCTCTGCAGCTTATCTACGTCCCTCTGTAACCTGCAACATCCTTCCGCACTATCCACAACTCCACCGACTTCAGTGTCAACCGCAAATTTACTAACCCATCCTTCTACGCCCTCATCCAGGTCATTTATAAAAATGACAAACAGCAGTGGTCCCAAAACAGATCCTTGTGGTACACCACTAGTAACTGGACTCCAGGATGAACATTTCCCATCAACCACCACCCTCTGTCTTCTTCCAGCTAGCCAATTTCTGATCCAAACCGTTAAATCACCCTCAATCCCATGCCTCCGAATTTTCTGCAATAGCCTAACGTGGGGAACCTTATCAAACACTTTACTGAAATCCACATACACCACATCAACCACTTTACTGTCATCCACCTGTTTAGTCACCTTCTCTAAGAACTCAATAAGGTTTGTAGGCACGACCTACCCTTCACAAAACTGTGTTGACTATCCCTAATCAAATTATTCCTTTCTAGATGATTATAAATCCTATCTCTTATAATCCTTTCCAACACTTTACCCACAACCGAAGTAAGGCCCACTGGTCTATAATTACCAGAGTTATCTCTACTCCCCTTCTTGAACAAGGGGACAACATTTGCTATCCTCCAGTCTTCTGGAACTATTCCTATGGACAATGACGACATAAAGATCAAAGCCAAAGGCTCTGCAATCTCCTCCCTAGCTTTCCAGACAGTCCTAGGATAGATCCCATCCAGCCCAGGGGACTTATCTATTTTCACACTTTCCAGGATTGCTAACACCTCCTCCTTATGAACCTCAATCCCGTCTAGTCTAATAGCCTGTATCTCAGTATTCTCCTCGACAACATTATCATTTTCCTTTGTGAATACTGACGAAAAATATTCATTTAGCGCCTCTCCTATCTCTTCGGCCTCCACGCACAACTTCCCACTACTGTCCTTGACTGGCCCTAATCTTACTCTAGTCATTCTTTTATTCCTGACATACCTATAGAAAGCTTTAGGGTTTTCCTTGATCCTACCTGCCAAAGACTTCTCATGTCCCCTCCTGGCTATTCTTAGCCCTCTCTTTAGGTCCTTCCTGGCTAACTTGTAACTCTCAAACGCCCTAACTGAGCCTTCACGCCTCATCTTTACATAAGCCTCCTTCTTCCTTTTGACAAGAGATTCAACTTCTTTAGTAAACCACAGTTCCCTCACTCAACCGCTTCCTCCCTGCCTGACAGGTACATACTTATCAAGGACACGCAGTAGCTGTTCATTGAACAAGCTCCACATTTCAATTGTGCCCAGCCCTTGCAGTTTCCTTCCCCATCCTATGCATCCCAAGTCTTGCCTAATCACCTCATAATTGCCTTTCCCCCAGCTATAACTCTTGCCTGCGATATATACCAATCCCTTTCCATCGCTAAAGTAAACGTAACCGAATTGTGGTCACTATCACCAAAGTGCTCACCTACCTCCAAATCTAACACCTGGCCTGGTTCATTACCCAGTACCAAATCCAATGTGGCCTCGCCTCTTGTTGGCCCTTCGACATACTGTGTCAGGAAACCCTCCTGCACACATTGGTCAAAAACTGACCAATCTAAAGTACTTGAACTATAGCGTTTCCAGTCAATATTTGGAAAGTTATAGTCCCCCATAACAACTACCCAGTTACTTTCGCTCCTATCCAGAATCATCTTTGCAATCCTTTCCTCTACATTTCTGGAACTTTTTGGAGGCCTATAGGAAACTCCCAACAGGGTGACCTCTCCTTTCCTGTTTCTAACCTCAGCCCATACTACCTCAGTAGACACGTCCTCATCAAATGTCCTTTCTACCACAGTAATACTATCCTTGACTAACAATGCCACACCTCCCCCTCTTTTACCACCTTCCCTGATCTTACTGAAACTTCTAAACCCCGGAACCTGCAACAACCATTCCTGTCCCTGCTCTATCCATGTCTCTGAAATGGCCACAACATCAAAGTCCCGGGTACCAACCCATGCTGCAAGTTCACCCACCTTATTCCGGATGCTCCTGGCATTGAAGTAGACACACTTCAAACCACCTTCCTGCCTGCCTGTATACTCCTGCGACCTTGAAACCTTATTCATGACCTCACTACTCGCAACCTCCTGTACACTGGAGCTACAATTTAGGTTCCCATCCCCCCTGCTGAATTAGTTTAAACCCTCCCGAACAGCGTTAGCAAATTTCCCCCCCAGGATATTGGTACCCCTCTGGTTCAGGTGCAGACCATCCCATTTGTAGAGGTTCCACCTACCCCAGAATGACCCCCAATTATCCAGGTATCTGAATCCGTCCCTACTGCACCATCCCTGTAGCCACGTGTTCAACTGTTCTCTCTCCCTATTCCTCGCCTTGCTAGCACGTGGCATGGGTAACAAACCAGAGATAACATCTCTGTTTGTTCTAGCTGTCAGCTTTCACCCTTGCTCCTTGAATTTCTGTCTTACATCCCCATCCCTTTTCCTACCTATGTCATTGATGCCTATGTGGACCACGACTTGGGGCTGCTCCCCCTCCCCCTTAAGGATCCCAAAAACATGATCTGAGACCTCATGGACCCTGGCACCTGGGAGGCAACACACCAACTGCGAGTCTCTCTCGTTCCCACAGAATCTCCTATCTGCCCCCTTAACTATGGAGTCCCCAATGACTAACGCTCTCCTCCTCTCCCCCCTTCCCTTCTGAGCAACAGGGACAGACTCTGCGCCAGAGACCTGTACCCTATGGCTTACCCCTGGTAAGTTGTCCCCCTCAACAGTATCCAAAACGGTATACTTGTCATTGAGGGGAATAGCCACAGGGGATCCCTGCACTGTCTGCCTGTTCCCTTTCCGTCCCCTGACTGTAACCCATCTACCTTTTTCCTGTACCTGAGGTGTGACTACCTCCCTGTATCTCCTCTCAATCACCCCCTCAGCCTCCCGAATGATCCGAAGTTCTTCCAGCTCCAGTTCCCTAACGCGGTTTCCGAGGAGCTGGATGGGTGCACTTCCCGCAGATGAAGTCAGTGGGGACACTAGTGGTGACCCTTACCTCCCTCTTTCTACAGGAGGAGCATGCAACTGCCCTAACATCCATTCCAATGTTCTGAATTCCCAAAAACAGACTACTGGAAAAAAAAACTAGTAACTTACCAAGTCGGCGCTCAGAACCTTTTATCTGCATGTGGAGTTTTTAAGACTTTAGGTAGCTTGCGGATACTTTTATAAAGCTAATTGCAGCAGCTTTGTGGCTTGGCAAAGGTAGGGGCTAATATTTGGCTTTGGTCCCTCTCTTGGTGGTATTTATTTGTGAGTGCAGTGGCCCAGGGTGGGGGCAAACCAAACTAAACAGAAAGATGGGGAGCAAAAACAAAGTTGCTGGAAAAGCTCAGC